>JAHZNE010003528.1:0-27381 GCA_027744055.1 Callyntrura sp. NNG-2020
TATTGAGGAAAGTGTATTTAAGCTGATTGAATAGCAGGTACGCCGCCACCGCCACCGCCACCGCCACCGCCACCGGAATCACCTTTTATATATATTGATTTTGCAAGTATTAAGTATTTTGTGCTCATATATGTGCATATTTGCTTGATTCTTAGTACACGCCTGTATAAGCTACACTGCACACACGAGTTTGCGGCATAATAATGATGATGACCCATTATTCGGCGTCGGCACGTTGACAAATAAAAATACCATTAAATCATGAAAATGGCCACAAATATCGTTAAACCGTTAATCAGAGAAATAAATTATTACACATAATTATAATTTCCGCTGGGATAACTGAAACGGACAAGATCTGCTGTTTTCGTCCCAAATTGGTGAGGTATTTTCTTTAAGCATTTTAAAAGTGTATGAGGCGGCAAGGGAAGTGTAAGCACTTTAGTTACACCGCCAGTACTCAATTTGTTTACATTTAACCAACGTTTAACGTACCATTCTGGTCGGGTGTGGGATTGGGGGTCAGATTGATGTAAACCGCCTAATTGACAGACTTAGAGATTAAGCCCAATGTCAAATGAATTGTAGAGCTAATTTTAAGGGAAACAATAATTGAGCCCAGTCGGCATCTTCATTTGATTGCAAGTGTCAAAAACAGAGCAAATTATTATTTATAAGCTTGACCTTTTTAGAACACTCGAATAGCACTGTGCAGCTAACTCGCTGCATTCGCTGGATGTAGGTACACACACGTGTTAGAGATCGTTGCGTCACCCTCTTTTCCACACTCATTTCATAACATCATTAACACGAAGCCCCATCTTTCTTCCCGACACCACAGATCCTGCATCGCAGCTGAAGCAAACTTTATGCTAATTTAAACAACACACAAGCAAAGTGATAGATAAATGCGTACCTAAAATGTTTGCCACGTTGGCCATAAAATAAATTTGTGAAGAGAAAAGATCATACGATACGACGCCTGGATAATGAAAACGGGTGCTTGCTGCTCCCCCGCTAACCAGTCGCAATTATCAAGAAGAAAACAATGAAAAGGAAAAGGAAAGAAAGCGGGCCATCGACAGCCATTTAATTTAAGCTGCATAAAAACCAATATTGGTGGTGTGGCAAATGATGTCATCCCTAATGATGTTAGCGTCACTTGAGCTAACAAATTTATTTAAATAGCAAAGCGAAAACAAATTATACTCCATTTGCACTCAACTGATGATCTGCGATGACTAGACAGTGCTTCATTGCTTTTTAATCGTGGCTCTGACGGGGGAAGCCATCGTTTTTAAATTTTTATAGATGGACCTATGCTATAAAATATTAACGCCTATTTTCTGCTCCTATGAAAACCAACCTAGCCTCTGGACAATAAAACTGGTACAAACAAACTCGTGGAAAAGTAACATGTACTAAATATCAACGAAATCATGTGAAAACAAAAACACGCACACACTAGTTTACACCGATGGTGGTACGCAGGTCCGGCCTTTTTATCAGTAGCGTTCGCCCCTCTACCGAATCCACACGCTAAAAATATCGTCCCTCCGGCCAAGCACGATTATGTTAGAAAATATGGCTCTAATTCGTGGACAATGAGCGCCAATACAAAACTCTCGTGCAAAAACACTTAATAAAGTAGAGAGAACACCCGTCGCCCCGTTTTGACTTGCCAGAAATTTTTAGCAAGTCGCAGCGATCGTAGACGTGGCGCTGGAAAGAGAGAACCCCCGACACCACAAAAGTAAGCGTTTTTCTAACTTACAAGTACTTTTAGGTGGGCGGTTAATTAAAAATTCGTTAAACATGTAGTGAGTTCCACCTCCCAAGAATCGTCTCGCGTTACCCCAGGCCTGTTTGGGACAGGAAACGGGAATCAAGGGTCAACAGGCAGTTCGGACCCGGAAAAAGTGGCCCTACCTCACGCGCCAACCCAAACGAGCAGGTACTTAACAGGGAAGCTGGCGTCACAAACACTGGTGGTAGTGCAAGTGTTGCTGATCGTGATCTACGCTTTTTTCATCTACTATGAGGACAAGAACGTGTCCCCATTCTCCAAATCACATTCACGCTCGGCGGAAACACCGACAACGACCCCACGCTCCCCAGACGATAGGAACAACAAAATAAGCGCCGAAAATGGACCAGGGCAACATCCCCAGGAGCCGACGCAAAATCTGCACCAATACTATCCACGTGAGTAAAGCCACGCGTTAATCATAATACAGTGGCACCCATTATACCACACATGTGAGGTTATGCGGGGGAGGGTCTCCAGTCGAACCACTCCCAGATCCAGATAACGCGGTTGATTTTTTAAAAATGCCCGATATTATATCCAGTGTACACAGACGTCCACGTGATGATATTTGTCGGTTTCGGTTTCCTGATGACCTTTCTCCGAAAGTACGGTTACTCGGCAGTGGGGTACAACCTGCTCATCGCCGCGATAGCCATCCAGTGGTCAGTCATCTGCCGGGGTATCTTTAGCCACGATTCCAAGGGAATCCCTATCGACATCACCACGTAATGATTTAACCGTAAATTAACTTTAAAATCAAAATTGTTCTTTTGATTAACCACGCCCGTGTCATTCAGTCTGATACAAGGTGATTTCGCAGCAGCGGCAGTGCTGATAACATTTGGCGCGGTGTTGGGTGTGACGAGCCCGTTCCAACTGATCATAGTTTCACTCATCGAAGTATTCCTGTACTCCCTCAACGAGTATATCGGAGCGACGTTACTCAAGGTCACAACCAACACAACATTAGCGATTAAAATTATTTTTAAAAACATCATAAATGATGATGATAATCGTATTTTCCCCGTTAGGCGATAGACGTGGGCGGATCAATGTATATCCACGCGTTCGGTGCGTACTACGGGTTAGCGCTGAGTCTCGCCCTCCGTAAAAACTCTGATTGCAAGAGCAACAACGAGGGGCCAACATACACGTCTGACATTTTCGCCATGGTTGGTAAGTTACACTCTTTTATCGCAGTCGCTTTGCATATTTCCAAATATCCACTTGTCAAGTCACGATCGCCCCTCCTACTCAGGTACGGTGTTCCTTTGGGTGTTCTGGCCGTCGTTCGTTGCAGCGATGGCGGAAGGTGACGACCAGCACCGGGCGGTGATAAACACACTCCTGGCCCTAACAGGATCGTGCGTTTTCGGGTTCGCGATGTCAGGTATAGTCTCCCACGGAAACAAGTTTGACATGGTTCACATTCAAAATGCCACGTTGGCTGGGGGCGTTGCTATCGGGGCCGTAGCAGACCTCATGATTCACCCATATGGAGCGCTAATTATAGGATCTCTCGCGGGGTTACTATCAACCGTTGGGTACGCCTATATCACAGTAAGTGCTTTGCAATTTTCTATTTTAATAAACATTGCATCAAAATGTGCTTCAACTGTAATCACGTGGTATTATGTAACAGCCGTTCCTGCAGTCAAAGTTAAATTTGCACGACACCTGCGGTGTGCACAACTTGCACGGGATGCCTGGCGTCATGGCAGGTATAGCAGGGGTGGTAATGGCAGCCATCGCCAGCGAACACGATTACGGAGTCAGGTACACAACACAAAAGCGTGTATATATTTTTTGCAAAAAACACCAATTAGTACGAAATGTAATTCGATAAACTTTGGTTTAAAAAGTCTGTACAAGCAGTACCCAGCAATGTCCCCGGAACTGAACACGACAGCGCTGGACAATTTGAGAAAGGGCCTGGCAAGTATAGAACCGGGCGATGGGAGAAGCGCCAGTGAGCAAGCGCTATATCAGCTTCTCGCTCTGGGGGTCACGCTAGGTATTGCCATTGTCGGAGGGGCCATCACCGGTATATATTGTAGTAAATATGAACAATTAATTAAAATATTTTAATAACAGCTTTAAGGTTACACGCGTTTTCCAAAAATTTCAGGGTTGATGCTCCGCCTTCCCCTGCTCGGCCAGGTGTCCGGCTCTAATCTGTACGACGACTCTGCCCTGTGGGAAGTGCCAGAGGACGCCCACGCGGACGAACCAACAAAATTCGAGACGAAAGTAGATAAGACCTTAGATAAACACCATTAAGTACGCAAAGAATAAAAAATCCCGAGATTTCTCATCTTAAATAATCTTCGCTTACAAATTTATTTAAATGGGGTGGTGCTCCGCCTTTCCCTGCTTGGCTAGGCGACAAGTTCTAATCTGACCGATGACTCTGCTCTATGGGAAGTCCCAGAAGATACCCTCAGGGATAAACCAACAAATTTCAAAAGTAAAGTAGACAATCCTTTAAATAAACACCTTTGAGTATGCAAAGAAAAGGGACCTTGCAAAGAATAAAGAATCCAGAGATTTCTCACCGCTAATTTTTGTCTTCGCAGTTATTTTGGCTTACAAATTTATTTAAATGACAAAGCCAAAACAATTACACACGCCTGATGTTATACCACATTGTCATTATCATTACCATTATTGCCATTGTAACGAGTAAACCATTATTTAAAATTTATGGCTTTGACGTCAATGGCAGTAGTGAGTTGTGTAGGCGTAGCACATCACAAAGAAGCATTAACGATTACGCAAGATGCTGCTTTCGAATTTTTGTGGGGCTTAACACTACTTCCTTAGTGCTGAGTGAAGTAAATGCGTTGGCTATTCCATTTTGTTTTAGAGCATTAGTCAGTTTGAACAACACCGAGGAATAAAGTTTTTGCCTGGAGAAAAATCAACGACAATTTTAAAGTTGTGTAAACGTCGTTGCTCCCTGTTTTAAAGTTCGTCGTCATTGTAAGAAATGGGAAACGCAAAGTTTTTTGGGAATTCGCCCATTAGTGTTGTGATGGTAACGTTGTTTTTTGTGGTAATAATTATACTGGTTTTGACTGATCACATTAATCAGGCCGAAGGTAATAAAATTACGTATTTTTAATCGACGAAAACATTTGAAAGTGGGGGCATAAGAAAAACAGCGTGATCGTGGACGTTCGTTTTTTTTCTTGTGGCCCACAGCTTTAGGGGTTCATGTAGGCGGACGAGGTGGTGGCTTCCGTGGTGGTTTTCGCGGTGGGGGTCTACATGGTGGGTTTCGCAGTGCTAGGTTTCGTGGAGCACCCGGACGTGCGTTGAGGCAGTCGTTTGGATACAGGAAACTAGCAAGAAGGGGCTACACGTGGGGACCGATGGGAGCACCAAGACTAGCTAGGAGGAGGAGACCCGGGGGTGCAATTTTAATAGGGGGCTATGATGACGATTTTTTCCTTTGGCCATACGCCATTTATGGGTGAATTGTCTTCTCCACTAAATTTGCATGTTTCTGATAAGTTTGGTGTGTATACCATACACGATGATAATGATGCGCTGTGAAACAAGAATAAAATGGGTAGAAAAAAGAAACTGATTATTTTACACCGTTTACTTCTTAAGTACTCGGTAGCGCCTGTAGCACACATTGATCATCCCGAGTGTTGATAACACTTGTACAATTGCATCCATTTGCATAATGTAAACTCCCTCGATTTCTCTTATCGGTTTATCCACGTTCGTTCGCTCGCTGGCTCTTGTCCCAATCGTGAGACACAAATTAACAAATTCATCTGTAAATTGTATTCGGCTCAAGCCAACATATTTCCTACTGCAGCTAGAAGGCTTAACTTAAATTATACACAGTGTATAAATGGTTTCATGTCACCATTTCTGAGAGGCGTATGTCTTGGGCCGTGGCAACAATTGAAAGACTGATGTGTCCGGTAGTGGAGTTGAGAAGTTTAAAACTTTTCCTTTAATAAAGCATGTCTGAATAGCTAATTTGCATATCGCCAAGCTCATTTGATGATTTATCTGAATAATGACTAGAATGGAAAAGAAAAAGGATTTGGGTGGGTGGAACATGAGTGCATATTAATCCTGTGCTCCAGTGGGTTGGGAAAGGACACGCATTTCCCAGTCGTTTCAAAGTTTTTGGTTGTTAAAGATTTGCTGGTGCTAACAGTTGACGACTAAAAAGCTGTGAAAATGAGTAAGGATTGTAAAGGTGGTTTGAGTTTGAATAGAATGGAGTACCCAGATTACATAAACGGGTTGATAAACGCGATTTTCAAAGAGAAGGAAATGGAGCTGGCGCAGGTGAGGCAGGAACGGGATTCGTCCCAGAGAACGGTCAGGGCTCTCAGATTCCGGAACATCACGATGGAGGGGAGGCAGAGACGCCTCGTCAGGACGCTCACGAAGGAGCTGAACAACGCGGAGGGGATACTGGACAGTACCGCGTTGGAGAATCGGCAGCTGCGAATGAAACTGGCGAGGGAGAAGGCCATGAAGGAGCGGGTGGTCAGGGAGTACGCGGAAGTTTTTAGACGGAGCATGAAGGTCAAACAGTGGATCTTGGAGGGGAGCATGGGGCAACAACACCCGTGCTGCCAACACCAGATGGTATATTGGAACAGTAGGAACTGCATTGAAGCACCACTTCCAATTTTGGACCAATACAGGGCGATACTCCCGAAAGAGGATGAGGACGAGGAACCTGTCGTTGTGGAAGAACTTATCGAGGAAATCACAGTGGAAAGCGTAAGTTTCAAATTGGCCATCTACAAAAATTGTTAAATACACGTGTATTTAAATATGCTTGTTTTTTTAGGACACTGAGAAAGTATAAACCGAACCCGGACGTGACGCATATGTATTTTTTTGTTTCATCTGACATGACTTGTATTTCCCGAGTAAATAAATTTAATAAAAAGCAAAATATTTTACACGTACGAATAAACAAGTTAATTTATTTGTTTCTGACATATAGATATACGCACATGTTGTCATTACTTAAAATGTTCTCCTTCCACGCATAAAGGCTTAAATCGGTATGTATCTTAACATTACAGTAGAACGGCGAAACAACGCATGTTATCGGTGTTTAATTTGTCTTTAAAGTAAAAGTAAATGCTTATTGGTATTGATAAGATTATTAGACATGTGTAGATACCACGAACAATGTCATTCTGTAACGTAACCTAACTAGTTGATATTTTTTTCATTATTATTTATTAGAATACAAGGCCAGCATTGTTGTAGTCGATTAATTTCTCACGAGAGATAGAGACGGACGAGTTTGTAGTTAAAATGAACGAGTGCACAAAAATTAGCTTTAACTTTGACGCCCGTTCATTGCAGGCAACTTGACAACGTTTCTTCGAGATTTTTTGTTTTTATATTTTCAACAAACAGTGCAAACGTTAACACCTACAGTCATTTATGTGGCGTGTGGAGTTACAAATAGTAGGAGCAGGCGAGCTTACACAACAAACACGTGGGCGTGTGTGGGAGAAAAAGGCACAACATCGTTAATTGCAGAGGCAGCCATTTTTATTTTTTTAAACTTTACTTTAGTTACCAAGACCACAACAAGAAACACGAAAGATGAGTGAGAGGAGGAGGAAATTTTAACATTTAAAAACGGTATCCTCTCGTAGTGGTCTTGATAACCGAGAAGATAAGTGGAGTCGTAGTACTCTCAAACGTGTCCGTATCACTGATATTTTTCTCTGTCGGATATCACATTGTTCTCTTTCGAGTTTACGTTAACACGCGTTCAATATCTACATTTAGGGAGACATGGTGTGTGTAATGTTACAGTGTGCAACAAAAGCATTTTTTAAAGGAATACATTCAGACGACTTAGCTAACAACGGTAGGATAGGGTATATATTAAAACTGTCACAACCACGACACAATTCGAGAAAGAATAATAATAAAAAGTTGGTAAATGTTGCTATAACACTATAAACTAGCATGCTAACTTGCTAACAACAACCTTGTGTAAACAGATATGCCACGTTCATAGCAGAAGACACACTCATTTTGCTTTTATCGGTTATCCATAGCCACAGCCAACTCCTCTAGACTCTTTGGGCTATCGACGGGCTTCAGTCGGAAATTGCACGCGTCACACACCCTCGCACGTGCCGGATTTAGTAACGTGCATTGCGGGCATTCCCGTTCCTCCTCTTCAGGCTCAGCAGCCCCAGAGGAAACGCCGGGCGGCGGGACAGGATTGCTGGGAACAGAGTACATCTTTGGAAATAGGACATTCTGCTGTTGAATGGAATTCGGGAGTTGGGAGGAGGACGCTATTGGTATTGGTGCTGCTGCTCCGCTGGTAGTGGGAGTAGGGTCCAAATCTTCGTAAAAGTCTTTGCTTTTCGCGCACACTTCACACACCCGCTCTTCTATTAGATTCCTAAAAGTGCAAAATCTACAGCTCCACGGCTCCACCACTTTTATGGGAGGGGCGGGGTCTTCGCTCTCGTCAGGCACGCGGTTTGACTGGGGATGATGGTTTATTGACTTTCTCACGTTTTTCTCGTTACTCGGTTTGCCAGACAGGAGGTTGTAGTTCGGATCGGATTTCCCTACGCTAGACTCGACGGGATTTTGCTTCTTGCGGGAAACCGTGTCATTGTGCCTCTTCGGCACCACTCTCCTTCCGTCGTACATGTGAGTTTCCTCCGACTCACTGCTGTAATTGTTCTGATGATGACTAGATGAACCACGGTCGCGTTCCTGGGTCCGTGAACCGGACCGCCGCGTTTGGTGATGTTGTTGTATCGCTTCAGTGTCATTTATATTGGACCTTCCCCCGCTTCCCCCCAATACCTCGTCCGTTTGACCCTGCTTCAACAGGTAATCGTAGTAAACGGTGTCCAAGCTGTTTAGCTCGTCGTTTCGCGGGTAATTCCTACTAGGGGTGGTCGCTGGGGAACCGGCACTCGAACTGGAACTCAACTCACGGTACCCGTTTTTGTTTTTAGACTGCACTTGGTCGGATTCGGGGGACGAATCTGCGTGTCTGATTTGTCGTTGCAGGTCAATATGTGATGGTCTCTTTGGCGGCGTTTCAGATTTCCTCAGACGGACAGAGCCCTCCCACGAAGACGAGGCGTCTGTGGATGATCCTGACCTAATTGCGTTTGTAATACGCTCCTGCACTACAAGTTCTCTGGGCACTGAGGAGTTTCTCGGTTTGTTAGATTCCGAGTGTGATTCAGAGTCAGATCCGTGGACTAGGGGGATCGGGGTCGCTTTGTGCTGGTAAGGTGGCTCCTGCTGACCAGAGATGGTGGTCGTAGACACTTGGGACGATCGAGGTATCAACGCTTGCGCGCCCTTCGGCAACTGTCCAACTTCAGACGCGTACGCATATGCTTCATTCAACACGTCCTCACTGTTGTCCGAGTGAAGGCGAGCTCTTTGTTGTTGATAACCCCGCATTGATGGATTATTAGCCGGAGAACCGTACACCGCCACAGGCTTGACTATGCCAGGGGGGTAGAACTGGTCTGGGTACACCTGATTACTATGGTTCGAGAAATTGTTCTGGGGCTGAGGTATCGACGCTGGCATTGACTTTCTCGCTCTGAGGCTTCGGTTGTCGTTAACGCCGTTGTAGTAAGGGGGAATAGCGTCTCTCGGGCTCACCAGATCCGCGTCTATATCAGTTTCCTTCACTTTCGTTCTTATCAGAGCTTGATTACCAAAGTTTTGAGACATTGACGACGAGGAGGAGGATGATGGGGCTCCTCTGCTTCCATTAATGCTGTTCATGCTGTTTGACTTGCTTACATTGTTCCGACTTCCCGAGTTTGAAGAGTTGCTCGCGAAAAAACTAGTCACCGTTTTCGGGATCATTGGAGACACTGAATTGCGGTCACTTCCCGCAGAGTACATCACGTTATTTGTGTTGTTGGTACTGAAATTATTGTGATGGAACTGTTGCTGCTGCTGCTGGAGCACGTGGTACTGCGGTGGTTGGACTACTACAGGCATTGACTTCCGACCCGCATTGTTGTAATGATACTGCGGAGGCACATTGCTTGCCAGTTTCTGCTGCTGTTGAGAGGCGGCGGGATGGCTCAGCTTTCTGTGAACCCCATGTGATGGGACAAGAGGTCTGTCTTCCCCGCAAACCGGGTCGTAAATATGCTCGTCGTCTTTATACGCGTACATGTTCATATTTTTGAATTGCTCGTGGGTTCTTTCAACTTCCCTCTCGGGGTAAAAATTATGATGGGGAGCGTCCGGCTCATCCGGGTTCGGTCCGTCATCCGCGTCATAGTCTATGAGTCTATCTACAGGCACAAAACGCTGAGTATTCTTTAAGGCGGACTGCTGCTGGTGGTGCATGTACTTCAACTGCTGGTGTTGCTTTGCAGCGTGCATTCTAGCTCGAATGTCGTATAGGAGCTTGTTACAGATGGTCTCCGTGTCTCCTAGGTGGTTCTTCCTGTACTCAAACACCTCCCCGATTGTCAGCGGGTAGTCCGGTTCTTGGTCTGCCACGTGCTGCCAGATCTGGCTTAATATCTGCGCATATTAGTAGAGACAAGAAAAAACAATAACAATCAATTAAAATTAAACAAACTGTTTCAAGTGTCTTTTAAAATAGTGAAGGAGACCAAACTGGCTCACCAAGCACTCTTGACTAGCAATATGACAATCTCTCGACACGGCTTTAAGGTTACTAATCCTTTTCTTGTTCGGAACCAGTTTGAGTGTGGTATCGTCAATGTTGACGTACCCCATCACTATCAAAATCTCGTGAGCATTCTGTAGTTGAGCAGCAATGTTATGGACATAGAACCCGGATGTTAACTAAACAAGAAAAAAGAGAACAGGACGTATTGCCAATTTCTTTTCTTTTTTTCGCGTGTACCAGCCTAAAATTTTCAAGTGATTTCTGTCGTTAAATATAGTATCGGGATCGTCACCGAACCGACCTTAATGACATGAAAATCCTTCCTCCATGGTTGTTCCAGCAGGTTTTCTGCGTACTTTGCCAAGTTTTGAAAGGCAATGCTTCCTTCCCTCGGATCGAACTCGGCAATGTTCATGGCACTGTTGTGTAAAACTCGATCAGTCTCTTTGTATGTAAATTTCTTGTCTTGCGGTACTAGGTACAGGTATTGCACCACATAACCTACAATCACCATAAAAAAATATAAATAATTACTGGTTTCACATATAGTGGATGCACGTTTTTACAACGACCGGTTACGTACCCGCCATGTACCGTAGCGCATCAGCCTTTTTATCCGGGTCATCTTGCTTTAGGTAGTCTTCATGCTGGACTGTAATGTTCTTATGCAGTTCCACCACGCTTTCTGGACCGAATGCTCGTCTGTATGACCCGTGCATTTTTGTAAATTGTCTGAAACGCGTAAATTAACGTATAAATGCTTGTCCAACGCCACGCTGCCGCGGTCCTTCACGTCTCCATTCCGACTCTGAGGAAAAATTAGATTAAATAAAAAACTGAAAAATACGTTGATATATTATTTACGTGAATTGTTCAATTCAAGTGCTCAAAAACTCGCTAAAAACACCGGGAAAATGGAAAAACGGAAATTTTTTTATTAGAGCCAAAAATACAAGTGATATTGCTAAAAAAATAATAATTACAGGCCACTGCCCTATCTATCTCTTTCAAAACCAAAAACGCACTTGTATTCTTCACTCTCGCTTAACAGATCCCGTCGTACCATATTCACACGGGATAGCATTACACATATGAGGATTTGTATTATTGTGTTCATTCACACACTCTTTTTTACGATCTCGAACTTCCCCGTCTCCAACTTAATTTTGGAACAACGTAAAATATCACCGAAGAATAGAAGGAGAAAAAAAACTTGGCACGGTGTTACGTCGTCTTCAACAGCGATTTGGATTGTAGTTTTGGCAGTTCTACAGGAAGTCAGAGTCGTGTGCTATATAGTATCTGGAGGGTACGACGTGTCTTGCTCTGCGTGTCGAAAAAAAACTCCGTGTGCCACACTTCCGAACAAATATACAGAGAGTGTAGTAATTAAGCATACGTACGTATACATCGTATAGGAATGTTCGTAAATTATACTGCTTTTTCGTGATATCACCAACGCCGTTCGGAGTGCTCATATAATTCATTACCAACAAATAGGCACAGAGGGAAATACAACGTTATCACCACCACTGCCAAATGTTTATCGGTTATTATATGACTCGGATAATAAAGCAAAAAGGAAAACTCAACCGACTATACTTAGTCGCTTGATGCGGTGGTGGTTCTAAAATTTCCCCGTGAGTCGGGAAGCTGCTACTGAATAGGATACTAACACTTCAAAATAGTTCATTGATCTCCGGATCACTACTACGGGAAGAGACCACGCACACTAAACACTACTGCTAATGAAATTAGAAAATGGTGTCGGATGTCGAATATGGAATACGCTTGCACAAACAAATACAATACACTATTGTGCTGTGCAGCTTATTTATAAAACTGATTCATTTTTATGACAGAATTGATAGATAACCCACCCATAGACCCAATGCCAATGGTATATCGTCGATTTCTCTAACTTCCTGTGTGAGATGACTTGGCAAACAAAAAGCTCTCTCCGTCATCCGTTTAATAATAATCTGCTGAAAGGTTAACTTTGAAAAATATCCGTTTTCTTTCACAGTCACACACTCAATACTATATTCAACATTCTACAATAAACCTCTTCGTTATTCCACACGATTCTCCACCAATAAATTATTGACAAACCGTCATTTTAACGACATACATTGAAAGCTACTGATGACAATCACTTTCCGTTGGAGAACTAAACCACCTACATGTGACATGTAGAACCCAGTATAGCTTGATTCCAATATATTTTTAATTTCCAAATATTCTGCTGACAAATGCCCTTACCTCTACGATTCACATTACGGACTGTTGTCTATTGCACTCAGCGAGTACCACAATGAAACGGACGTGCACATAAAGTGTCGTAATCAAAAAAATCAAAACTGAATCGACATTCAAACAACTCTACTACTGACGGTGGTGATAACGATCA
The DNA here is from genome assembly GCA_027744055.1 of Callyntrura sp. NNG-2020. NCBI lineage: Eukaryota > Metazoa > Arthropoda > Collembola > Entomobryomorpha > Paronellidae > Callyntrura > Callyntrura sp. NNG-2020. The sequence continues at coordinate 12,883 of JAHZNE010003528.1, forward strand.
CACAGGAGATCATGCGATTACGATGATGGATGACGATTCACGATTCTGCTTATAAAAAACAACATCATTGTATTTTTTATAACTCGAGATTATTATTATTATTGGAAAATTGGAATACGAACAACAGGACTGACTGATGAGAGAATAAAAAACACGTACCTTGACTCTGCTGGCTAAAAAAACTGATGATGATGAGTGTGTGTAGTACAACAAGCACAAAAAAGACGTAATTTTCCCCCACTACTCACTACGCTCTTGCTCACCTCTCTAATTAACTAACGCTCACAGTCACAAGGTAAAAAAAATGCAAAAAATTGCAGAGAGTATACACATCACTTTAAAACGTAGGGGTTTCGTACGATCATCATGAAGAGACGGTCAAATCTGTGTAGGAAAAAAATGAACTGGGTTTCAGTAATGTTACGTTCGTACCAGTCAATAGTGTTGTAGTTGCTAACGCAGCGCAGCAGCGATGCACTACCACCAGTTGTAATTCAATTTAATTTTTGTTGTTGTTGTGAATGAATCATCTGATGGGTTGTTGTTGTGTGTGTGCTTTATGCTTGCGTTCGTGAGGGAATCGCGTGTATGTTTACGGGAAGGGATGGAGGAATGCAGGTTGTGTATGTGTCGCTCCTTGTTTTGTTTGTCTGCTTCGCTTCTTCTTCTTCTCTCCTTTCGCTGATGCTGCTGCTCTGTGAAACATGAGGTAGAGCAGCGAGCGACACTGATTATGGGGATGCATGGCGTCGTCCACGTAACGCGTTCGCCGATTTGGTGGTTCGGTTACTTTTTCGATAAATGGACACAACGTGCGTGGATGGGGGTGTTCAGCTACTTACAACTTATCTTGAGATTCGTACTGTTGATTAGGGATTCGTTGGTTTTTGGCGTTAAGTGTCGAGTCGCTTGTACGTAACTGCGGTTATCGCGAACGAGCTAAAATGAGCAAAATGTTGGGCATTTTTAGGGACAGACCACAACCGCAACAGAATTCACCTTTGAGACGATTTATTAATGTGTAGCTCGCTGGTCGCTAATGTACTCAAGAGTGATATTGACGTTTGACGTCAGTACGTTGTAATGCATTTATATTTACATTTACAATTTAACATTTTGCTGCAGCTACGCTTTTTCAGCCACAACAGCACAGAGAGTAGATCTGCCCAAATGACTAATTAAATGCATTTTTTGCACGTCCGCCGTCCAAGCGGAGTATTTTGAAATTGGGCCTGCAAAACTGTAAATGCATGCCTGCTCATTAAAATGGTCTGTATATCGTGTAGCGTATGATAATTGAATAGTGTGATGCAAATCAACAATGGACGCTGAATTTTTATTTTTTATTCTTTAAAACAATGTTTATTTGGTTTAAAATGTATTTTACATTTGCCAGTAATGTTAAATATCCTCACCTCATTTAGCACCAAAACAGAAAAGTCAAAATAATTTTCAAAGTTGACTCGTCAAAAGTTTATTTTCAAAATCTACAAAAGAAGTCGCAGGGCGGCGGCGGGTAAATTCTAAAGAGAAATTGATCAATTTGAATCAATAGGAAAGAAAATGCTTTCCAGGTCAATGACCTCCTTGGTTGTAAGGCTATAATTACCCCAGTAAAAATGTAAATTAAATTATTATTTTTAATTAAAAGGAGAATATCAGCAAGTCAGGTACAATTTCTTCTTCTATTTTCCCCTTGTTATCTCCTCGTACAAGTAGGACGGATAAGCTACAGCTTATCTTTTTGAAGATAGTCGTATCGAGCCCTAGAGTAGTTATAATTGAGCTCCCTCCCGCTAAATAACTGATAACAACTTAACCGACAAGACCTTAAGCATGGTAGTATTTCCCAAATGTTGGAGCTGTACAGCTGATTGGCGGCGTATCCACAGATCTTGAAAAGACCGCAAGTCTCCATGTTTTTTCCAGGTGACAGGAAGCACTCGTCCTTCTCGAGACATTCCACTTCCAAGTATTCCAGACTGGGGAAGTTTTCCAGGGAGTCGAGTAACTGCACGGGAGCGTTTTTCAACTTGAGAAGGCGGAGACTTGGAAAGGTGTGGAGGAGGGGATGGCTCCAGGGTTCTTGGGGAGGTGCTTTAGTGGTGGTCCTGGTTTCGAAGAATATTTCTAGCGATTTCAAAGTTGGGTGGTAACGGTGGAGGAGGTCGTCAAAGAGTTTGTTGAACCCAGGTTGGTCTGGGAGATACGTGGAAATGGAAATGTTTGTGAGGTGAGAGGAGTCTTGGGGGAAGGCGCGGGCGATGTCGGAGGAAGATGCGGCGGAGACGCGGAGAGTACGCAGTTGTGGCATGTTGATGAGGTGGATTCCTTCCGGGAGGACTTCGTGGAGCTTTAGGGTGTTTAAATTGGTGGAGTAGTGAGGCACCACGATGTTTTGATAGAAATCCCGGGGGAAAGTGCCGTTGAGTTCCAAATGTTGTAATTGCTGGAGACGGGGAAACATGTTTCTCATGATAATCACGTGCCAAGAGGAATCTGAGGTGGTGGAGGAGGGTCTCCCGAAGTACACGATTTGAAGTCGCTTCAGCATTGGCAAATTGGCCAAGCAGTCACAGAGCACAGTGACGAATCTCTCGAACGGGATGTCGTCGAAATCGAGTCTGCAGTCCCACAATTCCGCGCCAAACTCTGAGAGGAGCAGCAACACGTTAAACCAGTAGTCAAATGGGGGTGCCTCCCGTCTGATTCTCCCAAACGCCGCACGCCTCCCCGGAAAAGGGTTTATTTTGGGAGACGCCTGTTTATGGAATTGCATTGTATTTAGGAAGTCTGTTATTGTTCGGGAACGGCGCGGCCAGAACGGGGAGTTGCGTCTGAAATATGTCTCGTCATTGAACAGTTCTGACGTTTCGAGGAAGTTATCTGTGGCCGCCTTCCAGGGATGGGATGTTAACCGAAAGTTGAGCAGGTCCGCTTTTTCAAGGTATGGGGCAACACAAGGGAGGATTTCGTGGAACAGGAAAATCGTCTTTTTTGAGTGAAGGATGCTGCCGCAAACCGACGACGTTTTAGTTACGCTGCTGAGGTCTTGCGGGGATTCAAGGTAACTCAGAATTGTTTCCACGATCTTTAAAAAATAGCGCTATTTTAGGTCACATGATAACACCTGCTTTAACCCTTTAACGTGAGGTTAAAGACGCCTTCTTTCTTACCTCGTCTGGAAGCTTGTCCAGCAAATCGGTCCAAGTGACCATGGATGGGGGATCCATCTTTTCAGTCAAATGTCCACAAAGTAAAATTTTAACTCAGAAACCTGCCCCTCGCTAAAATTTCCCCAACTGTCCTCTCTGGCTCGTTATCCAAAAATGGCCATAGGAAATTTGTTGTAGGGAGATAATGTTAAAATAGATATAATCCAGTCGTTCCTGTTGACCGAGTGTGCCTATCTACGACCAACTTTTCCAATGAATCGCCAATCACGATCCCGACTCGCCAAAACACTTTTTGCAGCTTTGTTTATGTTTGTTTTTCCACTTTGCACATGCAATGCAAGTGTCAACTCAAAGTCATGTGTGTGCACAATAGTGGAGTATCATTTTTTCCTTGATACCAAGCTGGTTTTTGTTGGACCACTTCTGGTGTTACTACTATTACCTTTGAAATGCATTGCTTCTTGTCCCTCTCTATTTTTATATCGAGCCGAATGCTTTCTGTAAACACAAGTAGTAAGTAGTAGCATTGGAATGGTGCAAAACGGAGAGAGACTGGCTTGCCATGCATGAGTGAACAGAGTGATCGTGATAATCCTGCTTAGAGAAAAGGCGAGTGAAACAAATGTGACTCTGTGACCGCTGCGTGACTATGACGTGTGAAAGGAATGTTTTCTGTACAGAGTTGGACTCGTAAACTCTTAAATGCGCCAGCACCATTTCTCATTTTAAGTCGTAAACTGACACTAATTTTTCTCTTGACTGAAAACGGCAGAAAATGGAAAATACACGTGGCTTCCTATCGCTTGTCGTTGCTTGTTTGTGAGGGATTGAATGAAATATCCATAAATATGCACAAGTAACGATCCATACAGCATCATACTTTGGTGCGGAGGGGACCTTACAATACTGGCGACGTAGAAAATAAAAAGTGTCAAAGTGAAACATGCTAATCGACGTATGAATATGTTATTATGGTGCTTTTACAAGGTACAATATGTCTTGTAATTTTGTTGGAGATCCTCCAGACCAAGATAGCATCTGGGAGAATGAATGGTCTTCCTGACCAACAGTTAAGTGTGGATACAGTGGATTATGAAACGGTACAGACATCAACCAACTGTAAATAAGCTTGACATGTCTCGGCTAACTCGACCAACTCGGCTAAAAATGGCTTTACTTTAATAAGCGTAGGCACGTAATTTATTTAGGCAGACTGACCGTCGTTTCTGCGAAGGGAATCGCGACACAGCAGCTTCGCTCCCGAGATATCTCTGCTAATAAAATGGAGCTGCTTACCGTGTCCGAGCTAAAATGGTTTTGTAGAGGCAGTAAATAGCCTGATAGCAATTAGGTTAATGGGATCGAGTGTGAATGAGGACCTTTTAAATTAAAGATTGAATGGGGGTGATGCAACAGCAATTAATTAATGAAAGACGGATGAATGAATGTCAATTTATGCGCCATGACTCATCATATATTGAACATGTTCGCGAATGGCTATTTTGCAAGGTCATGTGTGTAAGTGGCCGGTTCGTTTTTTGTGCCCGAGAGGAATTTGTGGAAATCAAGGTCGATTTCTGTGTAAAGCAGTGGTTGACTTTGGATGGTGTGTGGCATTTGTAAATTTGTATGGGCTTGGGAATCCCCAAAATATGAAAGAATTTGTGAGAAACTGTGTTGGAGTGAATATTATGTGCGCTGTTGCGTAACGGGAAGATATCCGTAGTTTCGCATCGTGACTTCCAGTTCAAGTATTCTTGCAACAAATAATGCCAACATTCTTGGCGTGCTACGTCCAACAAGTTGTTTCATTAGCGTCCATTTAGAGTTATGTCAAAAATGAGTGAGGACGCCAGAAACGCGAACTCCGCGGAAACCCCGATAAGTTTGCAAACGTGCTCGTCCAAAAATGGTAGGGAGTCTCAGAGCAACGGCACCGTTCCCGTGGAAAAATGGGAGACGCCTCCATCTGCAGAAGATATGAAGATTTTCAACGGTGGTGCCGAAAGTACCGCTGAAAGTGGCAAGTGCGATGATTTCGATCAAATCCTGGACATGGTCGGCGCAGAAGGGAAGTTCCAAAAGATTTTGTTGTATGGCGTGCTCTGCCCTTTGGTAACGGTGATACCCTTTTTATCGCTTAACGTCGTTTTCTTGTGGGACATTCCGGATCATTACTGCCACGTCCCGGGGAGGGATCCAGGAGTGTCGTTGGAACAATGGAAAAATTTGACGCTACCTTGGTATGGCAACACCATACCTGTTTGTGTTATTTCCATCTTAGAGTAAATCTATGTAAACGGTCATTTTTTGGTGGCGCAGGGAGCTCGGACCGGATGGGCTTATGCGTCACAGCCAGTGCAAAATGAGGGACCAGACGACCGGAAACGAAACAAAGTGTCAGTATGGGTGGGAGTACGATAAGCAGGATTACGAGAACACGATCCCGTCGACGTATAACTGGGTCTGTGATAAGGACCACTACGCCACCGACTGCTTTGCGTGGAGCAGCATTGGGAGTGCTTTGGGGGCGGTTATCTTCGGCATCCTTGGGGACAAGTATGGGAGGAAACCCATCTTTTTCTTTGCATGTTTGGTTAATGTGTTGTTGAACACCGGGAGTTTATACTTGGCCCATGACATTCTCGTGTACAAAAGCATTCAGCTGCTGGGTGGGATCTCGTTCCCACCCGTGTTTAGCATGCCGGCTCTCATTTGTGCGGAGGTGTGCGGTTCCAGTAAGCACGTTTTTTATTATAAGTAGGTATAGTCAGATTCGTCCCATCAATTTTACGGGCCTGTCGTTAGATTATAGGTCGTGGATTTACGCTGTCACGTGGATGATCTGGGTTCTGGGGAATTCGCTCATTCCCCTCGTTGCCATGCTGTGTCGGAGGTGGTTTCTTTTTGGGTGGATTGCTGCGTTGCCAGGGATTTTCCTGTTTTTCTACTACCCCATCATGGACGAGAGTCCTCGGTGGCTAGTCACGGCGGGGGAACCGGATCGAGCGGTTAAGATTATTTTGAAAATCGCTAAAACGAACGGGAAAACCGTGGATCCGGACAGGATTGCTGCAATGGTGAAAGACCTGGTCGTTAAGGTGGAAAAGGAGGAGGAGAGTCAACGTGTGGGGGTTTGGACGTTGTTTTCTAAAGTTAGGATTGCCAGGAACACCATCATGCTCATCATTGCTTGGTCAGTTGAAGTTGCATATGAAATGACGCGATATGACGCCTGTTTTAATTAATTTAAAACATATTTGTGTACACAGTACAATAAACTCTTTGCTGTACGTGGGTGTCACCTTGAATTCGACACGCATGGCGGGAAACAAGTTTTTAAATTATTTCTTTCTTTCGCTCATTGAACTTCCGGGAGGATGGCTCGCCGGCAAACTGGTGGAGAAAACGGGACGGAGGTGGACTCAAGCCGTTTTCTTTGTTATGTGTGCCATTTCCTGTCTTATCTGTTTGGTGGCAGTGGCGCATCCTGGGTACGATGTTGTGGTTATCATTGGAGCTCTGGGAATCAAGTTAGTTTTTACCAAATGTAATGTGAAGCAGGGAATTAACGACATGCGTCATTGACCGTTATTTTTAAATCGCTTTAAAAACCGGGAATAGATTTGGCGTCACAATTACCGAAATGGTGGCGTCCTTGCAAGCCATAGAGATCTTTCCGACGCGACTTCGCTCAACTGGGAGTGGTCTAGCTGGTACGGTTGCGAGCATTTTGGGAACCGTAGGACCTTACATTGTCTACAGTGTAAGTCTTGACATCATAAGGGTCAAGTTCCACGGTTATCAGTTGAACGAAAATGTGGAATTTTTGTTCTGTTTAACAAATTAGGGTACCGTGCACGTTGCGTTTCCTTACGCGCTTCTCGGTTTGTGCTCGATCATTGGCGTGGTGAGCGCCGCCTTCCTCCCGGAAACTTTTCAGCAAAACTTACCCGAGACTGTGGAGGAGGCAAACAAGTTTGGGAAAGGGCACAAATTTTGGAGTTACTTGCCAACGACGAAGCCAGAGGAAAAAACGGAGACTGTCAACATGGAAAGTGTTACGCAGGAGAATAAATAATTCTGATTGACTTCTACCAAAAGCAGAGACAATATAGTCCCTGTGAAAAGACTGTGTGATTTGAGACGTGACGCGAATGTAAATTAAAGTCGAAACGTTTATTTTTGTACTTTATTCTAAACAAAGATTTTTGTAAAAGCGTTTTTAGTTTTACTCGCTCTTTTGTATCTCATGATTCCCCAATTGAATAATTTTATTTATTTCGTTGGTCTAGAAAGTATAATGGCCAATTTACTCGTTGGTTAAATTTCCAGAGTTCATGTTATGAGTGTTTCCCGTCTTTCCAGTCCAAAATTATGATTTTGGAGTGGTTGACTCAGTTACTTCCTCGGAGCCTCTCCAATTCCACCATAGCCCTCAAGACGTGTTCCTCTTTAAACGGCTTCCCAATGACTTGCACGTTAATGGGCATTCCCACAGAGTCCTTCAAGGCCTGTCATCACATTTTCAGGAAATAAACGCAATGAACGTAAGAATGTATGAATGTAAAATACGTACAATAAATACCCGTGTGTGCTTACTTCTTTAATTGCTACCAGATACGGATCCCCTTTGTCATCGTAGGACGGCACACTAGAGACGGTCTCTGTTCCAAATCTAGAAAAAAGTTTCGAAAATAAATTTATGTTGACCTCAATTCAAATAAGTCGCCAAATTAAATTTAATTACCAACCTGACAGTGCCAGCAGGAAAATCAACCAAATTCCAAATCATCGTGTACACCGTGTTGCCTTGAACGGGAACGCAACGAAAACTTGATTTTTGTTCAAAACATAATGAAAGCTAAACGAAATGCGATTTTTTTACCCATGACGCGATGTCCATACTCCAACTTGACGGCCGGATGAGGGAACACAGGAGCCAGGATCAAATCCACGCCAGCGTTCTCCATTCTCTGCAAAATGTCGAGTGTAATCACGCGCTTCTGATACACGATGCTGAGGGCCTCATCCTTAGTAGCGTCATCTGGACAACTCTCCGCAGAAAGGATCCTGTCACGTTGGCTCATGTTTCCGCTATCGAGGGATTTCGAGGAAGAACGAAGTCCCGTTACGAAATCCCCCATGGACACTGCTAACGGCTCCCCAGCAAACTGATCCCTCAGCCACTGGTTCACGTGACTTCCGAACACGTTTTCGTAAACCACTTTCATGTATTTCGAGTCGTCCGGCATTTCGAACGGGACCACTTTATGGCCTTGTGCAAGAAGCGCGTCTCTTGCGGCGAGAACCGTTTTTTGCGTATCTGGGAAGGCTGGGAAAAAGGGGAGGGAGGTGAAGTAACCGAAGCGCAGTTTTGCGGGGGAGGAAAAAAGCTTTTCGTTCCAGGGAATGGGGACTGCCGCCGGATCCAGCTCATTTTGTTGGTTATCCTCCGTTAAGCATTTCCACAGGTACGATAACGTTTTCGCGTCGGGGGCGATGATACCAGGGACACCGCGTTCTAGAATAATTAAAGTGCTTTCGTAATTATAAATATTTGTGATTTAAAGTATACTTAAGTTGTGTACTTACGCGTAATAACTGGAATTGCTTCAATCATGCCCTTTTCACTCAACCGATTAGTGGTTCCCCTCATTGAAGCTAACCCGTGGTAATGTGAAGGGCACCGTAAGGAACCCCCCAGATCAGATCCTGTCGCTATAGGAGCACCACCTCCGGCAACGATACTCCCAGACCCTGAACTGGATCCTCCAGGGGCCAGATCTGGTCTTAATCCGTTTTTGACCATCCCGTATATTGGGTTATCGCTAAAACAGTGACACAACAGGTTTCATATTACAGGTGAGCACACGAGTGCGATGGGACACTAAACGTTATAAATTCTCTACCTTCCAAACGTCAGAATCGATTGTGGCAAGTTGGTTTTGCAAAATGGGACCGCCCCTTGATTCATGAGAACCTTGACAACAACGGCGTGATCCTTCATCGGTTTGTCCAAATTATGGGCAAACCCCAAAGTGGTGTCCATTCCCTCAATATCCAAGTCATCTTTAACGGCGACGGGGATTCCATGTAGCGGGCCTAAACGGGCGTCTTTATTTTTCGCCTTCTCATCCAACTCCTCCGCCCACTTGGCCGCTTGAGGGACAAATTCCGTGACACAATTGGTCGTCTCCGTGACATTAAGAGCTTTAGCTGTGTAGGCGTTGAGGACTTGAGTGGCGGAAAGGTCACGTGACTGCAGTTTATTGAGGAGCTCCTGGAAAGGTAACTGGACAATCGCTTGTGCTGCCGTGTCCAGTTTGTGAGTCCGTTTTAGCGCTTCAAATGACTCCAGTCGCTGCTGTTGTCGTTTTTCAATTTTTATCAAAAATTCCGGATTCACTGCGTCAGCCATAGCGACAGAAATGTTATAAGAAGTTTGAGTGTAAATGCAGTGATTACTATTGCAGTATTTGCAGCTGTTGTCTGACCGGGAACAAAACTGGAAATAAAATGGGTGGTAGTGGTAGCTCGTGTCTTTGGGCTGGTGAATAAAATTGAATGGTGTAATGACAGATAAGAGACACACAAGTTCAAGTTGAGTCGGTCCAGCGTAATCTAATCAGCTATAAAAACGCACAATATTGCGATCGCCAGTATAATCGTCGTTATTATAAGCATATTGTGCATGTCCGTCAGTCCATCGTTAGTCAAGTCGAAAATGGGGAATCCATATTTTCTATCTACCTTGATTCAGTGTTCGACAACTGCCACGATGTGGGGTGATATTGAGGAAGTGCGGTTTAGGAAATTCGGAATTTTGAAGAGGCGTTCATGGGAATCCTCATATTTGACCTTTTATTATATTATTCGTAGCTTTCGCTAGCTGTATTGCACCTCAGGGCCTACACCCACGTTGTTTTATGGACAATGGGGTACGTATATGAGTAGCACATACGTTGGGTGATAGAGTTTTACAAATTATATTTTTTGGCAGAATAAATTGAACCCATTTGTTGTGACGAGGAAGCAAAAACAGGTTCCAATAGGTACACACACGGTATACAAGTACAAGGTCGAAGTTCTGTAGGACTGCTTTTAGTTCTACTACGCACTACTATACATGTATCTACGCAGTCACCAAAACAACAAGTCTCCTTGTCCTGTCCTTGTCATAACATGCAACGGGTAACACGGTACGTTACGTTCCAATTTTCTGCTCTTGGAAGTTGTCAAGTCAGGCAATAAAATAAAGCTAATCCGAAACACACCATGCCCTGGGGCAATATAAAAACCGAAGTTTTAAAACTTGCGTTGGAATTGGAATGGCAAAGACGACATGTCTGGCATGGACCCTAAATTACGGAAAGAAGCATCGACAACGGCATAACCAAACTGACATTTACGTTACCAAAATACTCGACAACAGTGGAATGTTCAAATTTGTCACAAAAGTGAATGGAAGCAAATTGGCAAAGGATAACCTTGACATCCTATACTCATATCTAGTTATGTATACGTAATCGCACTTATACTCATATCAACCTGTGTTTATCGAGCAATGCAATGTAAATAGTTACAAATAGCGATACAGTTTCCACAGCAGCAGCGCACTGCACTGGTGGAAAGTCATTGTTCGTTGTCAAGCTTTCGACTGAATGCCCCTGTATGTGGCGCTTGCAGGTACTATTGGATGCACCGTTAAAAACAAAATTTTTAAATAATTGTCCCGCATAATTACTGCTTCTGAAAAATGTCAGTGACCAATCCTGTTGACGGCAAGATAGATGCTGGATTTTAATGTGGCAAACCCCTATCTAACCATTAACTTGTATATACACCAGCCCACAATTTAAGTATTAACCGTTACACAATTTTATTAAACACACATTAGTTAGGATAACAAATATTACAAAAACACGCATTCTTGTTCTGCTGTGTAGTGTAACTTGCTACTTTTCGCGGAGTCTTTCCAATTCGACGAGAGCCCTCAAAACAAGTTCCTCCTTAAACGGCTTCCCAATAACCTGCACATTAATCGGCATTCCCGCAGAGTCCTTCAGGGACTGTCATCATCGTTAAAATTAAAACAACGTTAATTCTATTGAACTACATCAGTGCAAAAATATAGAAATGAACGTGACTATTTGCGACTTACTTCCTTAACTTCAATTAAAAACGGGTCTCCATTGTCCTCGTACGACGAAATCCCGCAACCCGTCTCCGTCCCAAACCTAGGACAAATTTAATTACATATTGTCAATTGTTCTTGCTCCCCATCAATTCTTTGTAATTTTCAAAGGAATAACACGCAAGTATGTTACCGGACGGTGCCAGCAGGGAAATTGACGAAATTCCAAGTCATCGTGTATGCCGCATTGCCTTTTCCGGGAAATTAAAATAACATTTAAAATTTATTTAATTAATTTGAGTTGAAATAAGATCCGAACAGCTTACTCATGACTTTATGTCCCCGCTCCAGCTTCACGGCAGGATGAGGGAACAGCGGGGCTAAGAGTAGATCCACGCCGGCGCTTTCCATTCTTCCCAAGATGTCGTGTGTAAGCACGCGCTTTTGGTAAGTGACATTGAGAAGCTCCTCTCCAGTGAGGTTATCAGGGAAACCTGCGGCAGAACGCATCCTGTCCCGTTCCGCCGTGTCCACATTCTCCTGTGGAGGAGGCGGTTTTTGGGACCTGAGATCCTCTATGTAATCTCGCATACACATAGATAGCGGCTCTCCTGCAAACTGGTCCTTCACCCACGTGTTCAAGTGACCCCCGAATATGTGCTGGTAGGCCGCTTGCATGTATTTACGGTCGTCCGGCATTTCGAACGGGACCACTTGGTGACCCTCCGCGAGAAGGGCGTCTTTTGCAGCGAGAACCGTTTTTTGGGTGTCCGGAAATGCGATGAAGGCGTTTAAGGACGTGTAGTAACCGATGCGTAGTTTTGCGGGGGAGGAAAAGAGATGTTCGTTCCAGGGGATCGGGACAGCTTCAGGGTCTAGTTCGTTTTGCTGGTTATCCTCCGTTAAGCATTTCCAGAGGTACGACATTGTTTTCGCGTCGGGGGCGATTATACCAGGGACGCCGCGCTCTACAATCAGTCAAAACTGATATTACGTCACCCAACTCACCTATGTCGGCACAATTAACCCTAATTTATTTTTTACTTACGCGTCAGTACAGGACAAGCTTCAATCATTCCCTTTTCACTCAATCTGTTAGTGGTCCCCCTCATCGATGATAACCCGTGGTAATGGGAGGGACACCGTAAGGAACCCCCTAGATCAGATCCTGTTGCTATAGGAGCTCCCCCTGCGGCAACGATACTCCCAGATCCTGAGCTGGACCCTCCAGGGGCCAGATCTGGTCTTAATCCGTTTTTAACGATCCCATAGATTGGATTGTCACTGAAAATACACGCGGCCTGGTGAAAGGTACTGATTACTGTGATTATGGAACTTCCCTGTTACAACTTCCTTACCTTCCGAACGACAGAATGGATTGCGGCAAGTTGGTTTTGCAAAATGGGACCGCCCCTTGATTCATGAGAACCTTGACAACAACGGCGTGCTCCTTCATGGGTTTGTCCAAATTATGCGCAAAGCCCAAAGTCGTGTCCATTCCCTCAATATCCAAGTCATCTTTAACGGCTACGGGGACTCCATGTAGTGGACCCAAACGGGCGTCTCTATTTTTCGCCTTCTCATCCAACTCCTCCGCCCACTTGGCCGCTTGAGGGACAAATTCCGTGACACAATTGGTCTTCTCCGTGACATTAAGAGCTTTAGCTGTGTAGGCGTTAAGAACTTGAGTAGCGGAAAGGTCACGTGACTGCAGTTTACTAAGGAGCTCCTGGAAATTTAACTGCACAATGGCTTGTGCTGCAGTATCCAGTGGATGCGCGCATTTTAACGCTTCAAATGACTGCTGTCGCTGCTTTTGCCGTTTTTCAATTTTTATTAAAAAGTCGGGGTTCACTGCGTCGGCCATAGCGACAGAGTTGTTAAATCGAGAGAACATGCAGGGATTATTTTACCGGTGTTGCCTGAGTGATGACAAAGCTGGAAATAATAAAGTGACTGCTGTGAAAGCTATATGAACCTCTTGCCTGGTGAAACCATCCTAACATTTTTGGCAGCATCAAACAGGTTCATTTATGACCATCATTGGCTTGAACTGAAAAGACGTGGTAGTATAGCTCATTAATGTATTTGCATCTTGCCTTCCATATTTTCATGAAGAGTCTGACCACTGTCTTCACGTAAATTTCCTTATTTGTGGAAGTAAACACAATACTACTCGACTCGTAGTAACGTGACAACGATTAACATTTTCAATGTCTTGCCTCCTCGTTTCACCACAGTACATGTCATGATCTTACTCAAATCTGGAATTCTTACTTCCAAGACGAATACATTTGGGCATTACAAGTTCGACGCTCTACGATTGCTTGAGAAGAGAGTGGAATTTTGTCCATTTTATGTGTGGTATATAGGGATATATATTTAGGCGATAGAGAACCAGTTTTTGTTAGGCTGGAGCACTTGCCAACAAGCAAATGCCGTCTGCAATGTCTGTCTTTCAATAAAATTTTCCTTTTATTTCTACAGTCAGTTTTCATTTTAAAACAGACAGATAAAGTGAGTGTTACACGCCACGGATGCCTGCACTCGGGGATAAACTGTAGAATTATCGGCAAATGAAGGATGTGACGCAAGTCTAAATGACTGAGCAAATGGTGTATCATCCAGCAATTCCAGATACATTAACCACTAACAAGTCCCATTTTGTATTTCAACAAAAACATACTAACACAGCGCTGCGTTTCTCGTGTTTTGGAAAATACTTGCACAGAATCAATCGTCCCAAAAACACTTATCTGCTGATACGAAAACCGGATTTTGTGGGTGAGACACTTGTGTTGGGGAGATTGCGATACAAAATGTTAGAATCCATCGTTAGGTAAAGGATTTCATGAAAATCTGTCAAAACTCAGATCCTGTCTTCGGCTTGTTGCATACAGTGTATGTATTATGTACTGCTGGATTCCGGTTGGAAGTTGTTTGAAGCATATAAACACGATAATTTACTTTAAAAAATCAACGATATGCAAAGCTAGAGGGACACAACAAGGTTGACAAAAAATGGCATAGTCAAGTCAAGAAAAGACATTACAAAAAAGTTGAGAAAATAAAAAATTCTGCAAAAAAGAAATACCAACAGCACCCGGGGTTCCCAGGCGGTCACCCATCCAAGTACTAACCGGGCCCGACGTTGCTTAACTTCAGTGATCGGACGAGAACTGGTGT
>JAHZNE010003529.1:0-12896 GCA_027744055.1 Callyntrura sp. NNG-2020
GTAAATTAATATCGTCAAGGTTGTCGCGTTAACCGCTAGTCCACGAAGACGAAATTGAATATTTGCAAAAAAATAACTTCTACTTGAGCTTGAAATTTTTCGATGGTGACCAAAAAACCGTCATTTATCTTTCCACCATCAATAATGATAATGCATTTCAAATTTTAGTTCATTAAGATATAGATATAATTTTTATCCCTGCCGGTCCTCCTGGCTGTGCCAAATTTACAAAAAGATCGGATTAAAGGACACAAAAATTCATAGATCAACAGACTGATTTTTATCCATATATCCACCCACTCACCAGTCTTTGTAAGTACTCCCTTCAGGGTACTTAATAATGATGCATTAGGCATCTCCTACATACAACATTAAACGTTAGAATGGCGTAAAAGATAACTCATTGAAATGCTGACGCTGTTTTGTAAAGTCGTTTTTTCTAACTTTCTCTTCGTACCATAGGAAGTTAAAGGCTTATATTCTTATAGTCTCTTCATTTGCAAGAAGACACCACATTGCAAATTCAACAATCATAGCAATAAAACATGGAAAATACTGAAAGGGAAAGTTTGAACTTCTAACTTATAAAGAGAAAACATCTACAAAGCTAAAAAACAAAGCTGTTGTTCAAAAAATATATTTTCTGGGAAATATAGAGATTTATTATAAAATTATTTAAAGTGCTGCTTAATTGTTAACTTTTCAGTAAAAAAGGTGAAGTTAAGGAAAACAAGATTTATGAACACGAAAAGGCAGTACAATACAATTGTGTTTCACATTTTAAAATTAACTGAATGCTGCTGTGAGTCAATGGGACTCAATTCCAATCCTATTATGGGAAATAATATTTAGCACACGTCTCCTATTATAAAGCTTTAGTAAGCCTGCTGTTGAATTAGAAATGAGCCAAAAAAAACTTTGGTGTGAACGTTCTTAATTTTACTATACCAGGCACTGCCAGGCAATGTTTTTAATGTGCATTAATTAGAAATTGAAATCATGTACTACGATTGAGATCACTATGATATGTGCGATAAAGAATTCTGCTCGTTTCCTTTCGTAGCTTTTCCTCAACCGTGAACTTGTGTGACTGGTTACATCACTTGTAATTACATCTAACTCAAAAAGTATCCAGCTGTGGCAAGTTAATTATCTTTGCACCGAATGTGCCACTTGTGGGAATCATTTTGGATCGATCTCGGTAGCATTCACAATGGTATTCTTGACGGTTTTGCTCAACTTTCCCTTAGTGGTCCCTCTACATGATGAATTGTAATGAAGGAAATGATATGCTAGGTTCGCTGACCATTAATACATTATTTGTTTGTGTGTATATTTTGTTGTTGCAAATCGGGTTTTGCCAAAAACCTTGGGAAAGAAACACTTGCGTAATAGATTTATAGTATGCGGTTGAGGGTTAAGCTTTGAAAGATTGAAAACCTATGAACTGAAAATTCGTATATTATGTATACGTATACAGTACTACGAACTACATACGTATACATAATGTAGTTTACATACGGCAAATTCCTTTTTCTAAAAAGTATGAATTCATCAAAGTGATTTTGTTACTGATGGTTTACACGTTTACTCCGTTCTATTTCAACATTTCACAATCATAGCAAAACTAGTCCAAGTGAGTAATACAATATATAGTTTGTGAACGAAATAAAACTCGTCCAATACACATTTACTCTTTTAAAGTGTGTGCACAACATCATCGAACAAGGATATTAATTAGCAGCAAATTGATTCGTTTAACGAAGACATTTTAGGTTGTAATTATAGGGCTGCTAAAAATATACCTTATTCCATTATTCAACCGGCAATAAATAAGTGAAAGTACTAGATATTCATTTAACACGTTGCACTTTTTTTTAGCGTTATCAACATCATTTCCAAAGTCACAGTAGGGTGCACCAAGTTTTATTTAAGATAATAGCTAATAATGTTCGTCAACATCGAAACTTGTACTTTTTGTGGGAATCTGCCAGCTTGACAGTAATTAGTATGTACTATGTACCTATAAGTCTAGAGTTATCCTTATCCCTAAGAAAATGTATAAAATCACGTTTCAAAACGTAAATTTTGTACTTTCTAGAATCTTTAATTTGTACATAACCTTTTATTATAATAAAAAGCCTATAAATAATAAACAGAAATAAATGATCCTTCCTTCATTCTTACCTTGAGGGGCAGCGTTAGGTAAATATGAATACCGTTTTTATTTACAAAGTATCTTTCTTAAAAACAAAGCAGCTTTTTCTTAATAGGAACAACCAATGAAAATGCTATATGGCCCAATTGTCTTGATACATACAAACTTCAGAGCTGTTCAGTGGTGTTTTGATATGACGATGACGATGCAGTGGGGAGACATTAGTTAAACAATACCCGTATTACTTACGACCAATTTAACCCGTCAAGTATAACCCATAAATTCAATGTGGTAATGTGCATACAACAATTTCCACAAAAACTTTTCCAGCTACCACCACTGGAAACCCGTTGTCACACTCAAGTAAGCCACTCTAAAAGTTTCCAATTTCTCTAGGCAAGAATCGACTAGATTCTTTCGTTTTGTGAGACAAACTAAATTGTAACTATAATTGCCCTTAGTCACTCAATGTACCAAAACCAGAAAATTTTTGGAATTCAGTACACAGAACACACAAGAACAACTCGTTCGTCATGTGAGTTGCAAGCTCCTTGTTACTTTCACTCAATAGTGGGAACAAAAGGGAATGGTAATATTTGGAAACGACAAACGAAAGCTGGAAAGACGTAAATGGTACACATGCAAAGTGTCTGTTAAAAAGGAGACGGAATGTCGTCCTTAAGAATTCCTTAATTCCGTATAGAGCATATTATAAGCCCATTTTATGTAAATTTCACACAGGAGCTCAGTTTCAGTCCCGAGGACTTTTTACTTAAAACGCAATTTTATAGACCCTTCTTGTTGTCTTTTCTCATCCCATCGTTGTGCGAGTACAAGTATGTGAAAAGCTATTTTTCTTTTAAAGCAATTACTATTCCTTTTACAATATGTTGTACTTGCGATTCTTGTTTCAATACTTCAAAACAGAAATAACATTTTTACAAAATCCACTCTCGATAAGAAATATAAGAGAAAAAAAGCAAACTTGAGAATAGTCATAATAGCCGTTGTTAACATACATTTTACTTGTACAATACTTACTAGTACCTCCATATGCTGTTAACTTGCAAATGGAATTTTGTCTACTATTTGAAGCAACATTTTCGTGGAAGAAAAGGTCTAAAGGAGCTGAAAATTATTATCAAATGGAAGCTTTTGTTTGGCTGTCTTTTTTGAAAATCCTCCGTTTTAGGCTAAATACAGTCTTAACGCTTACTGAAGAGTTATGCAAATATACGGGCAGTGATGTTTAACATGTTCTTCAAACATCGAAATGATAATATTCAAAATTCGATAAACTCCGTAGTTGGTAGTGTAAACATGTACAAAAGTGGTGAAGTAAAGCAACCTTTACAAAAAGCCAAATATATAATTGCGATCAGTCACGAATAATTTTATTTTTAATGCCAGTTGGTATACTTTAATGCATGGTGTCACAATTAGATGACTAGATGGGACCCCCATCAATTCCCTAGAACAGAATTAAGAATTTTTAAATGTAAGGACATAACTTTCATAATGTATTTGTAATATAAGAGTATTCTGATTTTTTGCATAAATTAAATGTTTTGCAAGACAACTCGAGTTAACACTTTTGACGGGACACAAAACACCCCATTAGGAATAACGGCTGACAACAATAAACTACAGTTTGTCAATTCTGAATTTAAACTCTGCTCCGATTTTGCTTTTTCCACATTTGACACGTATAACATCTTAGTAAAATCAGAAAAATACAATCAGATTTGAGTTGAAATGCGGACGAGACATGAGTTTCTTACTTTCGTTCATCCTTTTTGGCTGTAAACTTTTATTTATGACACTATAAGTACGGCTGCTGCATGCCAAGTTTACAAGTTATTTCATGGTAGATAGTAGATACTGCCTATATATAAGTGCGATGTACCCTTTTAAAGAGGTCCCTCGGGACGTCGTTTACTTGCTATTTGTATATGAATCTTTTTCTATTTTGTTTGAATTCCAACTGAGTTTAAGAACATAACAGGTATGTATATGTTTTTATTCGCTGTGTCTAGGAAGTTGCTACTGCTATTAGGACTACTTCAGGTCGTACAACGTACAACACTTCAACCAATTTTTTCCAGTACTATATATTGTTGCTGGATTTGTCTAGTTGGCATGTTTTATTTCTGATGTCCCGAAGGTATCAAAAAATTATTTGATTTTAATGACACGTCAGCACAATAACAGCAGTCTGCATGAAATCTGCTAAGTTATATTTATTCGATCTCAATGATTCAGTAGTACTTTAAAAGTGTTGAACTATCCTCGTGAGACTACGAAATTTTAACTACATCTTTCAAGTACAGCATCCAGTGCAAAACTCTGTAAATGATGTCTATTTGTATGAAATATCGGCAATATCACTACAGTAGAATGTGTTAGAAATTTAGGAGAAAGCCAAACACGTTCGTCGTGAGTCGTGATTAGGTAAACATATATCGCGTGTGTGAGTTTATCTCAGACGATGTTGTATTAGTATTCTATTGAGATCATTTGTCCCGATAATCTCTTACAAGTCCCCAGCGTTTTTCTTTTTCTCTTTTTCCAGATAGGAAGGTTGGTAGTGCAAACCAGAAAAGGAATTGGTTGACGAGTACTTTTACAATAACAACAACGAATGTAAACAGACTTGCGTTCAGTTTACTTTACATGAATACTAAAGGCATCTCTTGGCTGTCTTGCTTCAATTTTTCATTTCTTAAACATCAACACGAACACAACGATATACGTACATTCATGCGCAAAAACATACCATACAAAGTTCTTGGTTGTGGAAGCCATTTTAAAAGATAATTTGAGACGTGAAGACTCTTGGACCTAGTGTTCAAATATCAAACGAGAGTTCCGTCACAGGAAAGCAAAATGTTTTCCTTTAAAATGTTTGTATACACTGATGGAAAAATTGAGTGAAACATTGCATTCTGAAAATAAAAATATTTGGATGTCACACCCCGCACCGTACATTTACATCCACATACCCTCCGGAAATGTAATACAAGACTTTCTAGTTCCTGCCCAACTTTAATGTTGACCTAATGTCAACTTGACTACTTGGTAAATATATGCCAACTTGCCACAATATACTTCTATTGCATTCACAATGATTCGTCTTACATTTGTAAAGAATTGAGATAAAACGGTGGACTTGAGATTTAAAATGAGTTTCCCGTAAAAACTCAAATACTAGTGTACAACTGGAAACGCGAAAAATCATTTCGTAGTAGAATTACTTTTTACCCGTTAACTATGAACCGATCGAATAATTTTGCAACTTTTCTGACTATGTCAATGTTATATAAACAAACCAAACGTGTACAGTATGCTTTGTATAAAAACACAGTTAGTTATACGCCTGAGTATGTACTGTACACTATCACTCAACAACAATGAACCATGTAGCAAATTATCCTAAGAAGCTAGGACCGATGTAGCTATAAGTGGCGAAAGGTTTACGAATCTGACGATGGCACGATACGATGGCAAAAGATCCCTAGTACGCATAAATTGTACATCCGGCCAAGGGGGATGGGGAATAAATGCTTTACAAATTACGTGTTGGTGAAAAATTATAACGATTTATAAATGTTAGAATTTATGACATGGTAAAAGCGATTTTAATTGGTAAAACCAACCTTTTAACAATTACATTTTTGTACAAAAGAGCATTGAGGCAATGCTAAGCTGTCCAGTTCAATATAAATCTATACACTCTTAAAGCGTCTTACATGGATTTTATATTTTGAATTTGTTTGCATTTTATG
Organism: Callyntrura sp. NNG-2020; assembly: GCA_027744055.1. Classification (NCBI taxonomy): domain Eukaryota; kingdom Metazoa; phylum Arthropoda; class Collembola; order Entomobryomorpha; family Paronellidae; genus Callyntrura; species Callyntrura sp. NNG-2020. The sequence goes on from JAHZNE010003529.1 coordinate 5,944, forward strand.
CATAATACATTGTTGTACATAAATAAATCATTTACATGCGCTTCTATCACTATATTGCTTTGCCTTCCCTTCGTAAATGTTGGTTTGTGGAAAACGGAAAAATTTACAGAAAGTGAGACTTTTACTTTCGAGTAACAAGCTGTTTATTTTGGGGTAAAATTTGTTTTTATTGGGATACGCTGTGAGCCAAATAGAAGCCTCAAAATAAATAAGATAGCACAACACTCCATATTCGAACATATAGCTAGCTGTCTATATAGTTCAAATTCAACCAGAAAAAAGGACAGATAACGTAGCATCAAACCAGTACAGAAACCACTTCAAACTAAAGCGCCTTTCCTTTGAGTTCCATGTAACAAAACAATTGAGAAACGGCTTCCATATAAAAATGTTGTTGTGATATAAGTATTAACGCATAGTGTGTGTATAATAGCAATTTCACCGGTAACGGCTGTTTAGATAACTAATTGTCTATCGCATATTCATGTCATACCACACCCTATACACATAACTATTTTGTGTGAACCCCTACGAAATATATCGAAATATATGTATCACATGAGGTGTATTAGTACTTTTTATATATGGTAAGTTTCACCCAGGTAATTGACGTAGTGCCCACCAGCAAAATCACGTAATTCTCCAAGACCGTAAGAAGACAAGTGGCAAATAATCCCAATACGGAGATTTTTAGCTGGTCTATTGAGTTATAAAATAACATGCCAGAGGATACTTCACAGCAGTGATGGGCATTATGTGAGCGACATTGGCTGCGAAAAAACCGAACGCACACTCACAATGTGTGCGTGCATGCGATGTGTGATGCGGTTCGAAACAATTTATTTATGGAAAGGTCCATTTGAATGCGAAGCGATCTCTTTTGCTTAAAATCAAGGTGCGAGCAATGCGGAGCAAGCGATCAACTGCATTTAACGACGTATAATTGTGTTACAATTTCAATACATGGCATTACTATAGTATAGTGCATTATAGCCTGCATCTATATCTCCTATGTTAAAGTAGTAACAGCCAATTTTACATTTTAAGTGTATGTATATCGTTTTTTGAATTTATTGACTTTTTCTTTCAGAGCACTCCAAAATGTACTCTAGGACTCAATGGTGTGAAAAAAATCATGGCAAAGGCACCATGCGGTTCGATCATTCACCATGCCCCTCACTGATGCGACAGCGTAAACTTATTTGCCTTAAAATTGTACTTTCACTTGAAATCCATTTCCGTTAACTAAATTATGCATATAAAATTGGAGATAACAAAAAAATTACTTAAAAATGGAACATGAGTTAAAATCAAACGTTTTAATGAAACTGCGTTTTGAGAAAGCTTTGGTAAGGTGGTAACGACCTTTTTGCATAAATGATTACATTATCAGTAATTTTTTACGTTCGTTCACACATGCATATATACTAGAAAAGTATAATCTTATATATGATTCGATTGGATTCTTTGAAGCAATCAGACCTATTATTACCAACATTTTTGTATCAGTATGGATGCTCAGCTTTAAATTTGTTTATTCAGACTATTTTGTGTTTGTTCTGTAATGTGCACACTTCAAAGAAGAAATTTGTTCATACATTATGCTCCGTTGTGCAAACAGCGCTGCCCTTTCTTCTCGAAAATCATTAGGACACATATTATATGATGCTAATTGCATGATCGAGGTTTAGTACTAGTTTTGATGTTACGTATCTAAAATTACTGTTTCCATTTTCACTAACCATCACAAGTCCTCACTCACACAACAGCTATTCACTGTTAAAGTATACAATTTAATATCAATGAACTCGTGATCTCTCACTATGCAGTGAATATCAAGGGGCATCATGATTCATGATTACGGCAAGTGAACGTATTACATGAACGCGTAATGTTATGATTGCGTTGCATTGAAAACATATTTTCTCCGTTAAACAGGATTTTATCGTTTTCAGACCAGAAATGTTCCAAGATGGTTCGATAACGAACACCACAATTTCTATCACATGTTTCGTCTGAACCATTAATGCTGTCTAAATAGTTAAATTGTTTTTATAGTCTATAGGGGTACACGTGCCATATACTTTGTTTGCTGGCGAAATGTAGTTTCACAGAATTAAAATGATTTCCTCGACACTTGAAGGCTTTTACTTTTGAACTAATGGCACGACGAGGGGTTACAAAAACAGTGTATATAGTTCTAATTGAATACTTAGTAATGGGAATAAAAGAACTTTCCTCCGGACAGCAGGGTGAACTGCCAAGCAATTTCAGCAGATGGTAAATCCTATATATAATTTAGACGGCTGTGTGTGGCACAATTACCTTTCTCAGTCAGTCAACCAGTATTTAAGGAGGACTTGTAGCAACCAAAACTTTTCATTCGAGATTGTCCATAAATCAGATGACACCATCACTTTTTTCCTTTTCCTTTCACCCCCACATGCCTTATAGTTCTTGATGAAATTAGATGTAACAAAAACGTTTGGAAAGTTAACTTTCCTACAACTGCCGGAGCTAGTTCACGTGTTGGTTGGTAAACATAACGAAACCACCTACCTATCTATCGGGCATAGCCGCTCACGTCGTCCCTTGAGTTCCCACAAGTCTCAATATACACCAAATTTCACTTCATCTGCTGACCAAGTTTTAGTGAAAACTTTACAGCGAGTAGACGAGTAATAAAAAACAAAAAGGCGACTGGTGATGGTGAAAAGGAGAAAAATTAGGCATGTAAATATATTATGATGGTACCATCATGGCCGATCCGTGTTGAAAAAATTGGCTGTATGAAAGTACTAAAACCGTTTCTCAAAATACATACAAAATATAACTTGCAAAATATAACTTAATAAACATATATGCATATATTATCCTGACAAATCTGAATTTCTACAAAAGTAAAAAAAAGCGATACATTTTTAGATTTGAAGCTTTTCAACGTAGTGAAAGGGGTTAATTTTACAAAAGCACCGTGTCTTTCATATATTTGGGTGTATTTAACATCGTCTTAGAAAGAAGCGATTGTTTATCTATTACGTCTAAAGTTACATGCCAGGGTAATAGCATTGCAAAAATGCGCTTTTGCTGACAGTTAGTTGGAGACAAAGTTAAGGGGTCTACAGGGTAAACCCACATTACATTTGAAAATGGGGGTCCATCAAAAAAGTATTTTCTATTATTGTCTTCTATGCTGCTGGCGTTGGCATTGCATAGCATGACAATAAGTGAGATAGACATTACACCTCCCTTGTCACTAAAGCAAGACAATGTTAGAGTAAATCCCGCAGCCCGCAAAATAATTGCAACAGACGACAACACACTTCAACATAGTATCTTGGACATAGAAGGAATGCAGACAGTTGTGAAGGGAAAGCTGGCTTATTGAAATTCGGTAGCTGATGGCGTTAGTAGGTAGTGATTGATAGCTGACGGGTGCGGTTTTTAATATGCACTACTGTGTACCCTAACGGAAACTTTAAAGGGGAATACTGTGTCCCTTATTTGATTTGAAAATACAAAATTACGAAATACATTTTTGTTGATTTTTGTACCGAATAAAGGTCTATAAAATACCTAAATGTTTACATCGTGGGAAGTCAAATCACGAAGAGGATGGATGTAACTGGTACAGGAGAGTTGTGCTGCGTGTAAAATAAATGGGATCAGTGAAATTTTATTTCAACCCCTTGAATTTTGTAGTGCACATTAACAATTCAATATTGTTTTCTGTAATGGGAGATTATTCCTAAACTAATCCAAATGTGCTCAATACTCCCAGGATTATGCACACACAAAGCATGTATAGATATTTATATTTGATATCCGCGTGAATGAACTGCTCACATCAGTATGCTGACTTTGTAAGATAAACTGATGAACGCTCCCGTTAATAAGGATAAAGGATAAACCATCAACGCATTACACCTCGATGACGACAAGAAGCGTGACATATCTTGCTGAAGTGCATACACAACCTACTATGAAGAGTTTTAAGTCTCTTCCATTCGGGTCTCCCTACTGCGTCTAAAATACTACAAGACTCCATGCATGCGTTAGATTCAATCTCAATCAAATCTGTTTGCTTTTTCGGCAAAGTGCACTAGACTGAGCACTTCATATGACAGCAAAGCTGATGATAACATTTCTTTCACCTAGCAGTGACAAAGAGGTCCAAGTTAGTATTCGATGCTGAGCAAAGCAAAACTTGACAAGATAAATAAAGTCTAAAATTTTTGTTTGTATGCATGCTCGGCATCCATATTTTAGATAGGTAAATCCGCCATCGCGCATTTACACAACATAAACCGTCCATGATGCGATAAAATAGTGTGCCTCATTCCCCCAAATCTAGTGATCTCTAACTTGGGTAGTGTGATGTCAAAAGTTACTTTCCCTGCAGGACTTTGAGTACCTTGCTTTCTTGATACGAACACTGACATGGTCAAATTGCGTGCTTTAAGAAAATACACTTTAGATCTTCATGTTCAAATGTATTAAAATAAAGCGATATAAAATACCACCCAAGCAAAATTTAAGTGAGTTGTTCCATGCAACATTGCCTGGCGTGAGGGACTTTGTACAATTTCATGGCTCATTTTGAGTACTCATTTGAAGATATAAAATACCACCCAAGCAAAATTTAAGTGAGTTGTTCCATGCAACATTGCCTGGCGTGAGGGACTTTGTACAATTTCATGGCTCATTTTGAGTACTCATTGAAGAATTAAATCTACTTTTTTTCTTTTTAAGATAAAGGTCATTTATTCTTTACGTTGTTCCAGGGCCCACTGCTGAATATTTTATATCAGGTTGTTGTATAAGAACAGAAACAAGGGAATAAGTCATGCCATACCTCATCATCAATTTGAGTCTTGAATTACAGTGGACTTTAACAACTTCTACAAGTTTGAGCCTGCAGCACCAGCAGCAGCAACAAAGAAACGTACCTAGCTAGAAGCTCATCTAAACCTCACAAACGTACTTCGTCAGTACTAAAATCTCAAAATCAGCACAATATATAATGTGTTCGTTTCGTTCATACATTATTATTATCACAAGTAATTTCCTTTGAGAAACTTACCTAATAAAAGCCTGAGATTTTTTCTTTGGCTATCCTATCCCTTCTCCACAAGAGCTTCTTTGGAGAGTAAAGTGAGGAGTTATCTATTTTTTGGAGAAGTTCCGTTTGATGTCTTGAATACTTTCCTTGGTGAAACCGGATAGAGAGGAAAAAAGAAAAGGAAGTCACGACCCACCCCTTATCTTAATGATACAACCATCTACGTGGACCACGTATGCCAAAATTCTGTATGCAAAATACTGCAATATTTCAATTTCTTACCGTGAAGGACAACAGCAACACAAGCACTTTTCCCGCTGTTTCACTTGCGCATCATCACATTCATCCTTTAAATCAGATTCACTTGACGATGCAGAGAGAAACAAAGCAAGTGAATAAAAGTACTCCTATACAGGATGCCTACACAAGGAGAGTGTTAAAAATGCAGAAAATTGTCGAATAAAGTTGGAAATGAGTATCTAGTGTACGTACATGTATATCTGCAACTTTCACGCAAACACATTTTTACAAACGCTGGTTAGAGTGGTGGCTGTTCCTTTTGGATCTGTGCAACGCAACAGAAAGGTGGTGAAAGTCATTTCTCTTTCATGGATACATTATAAATGCTTCATCTATATGTATATTCAGCTGGTACGGTGAGCAGCACAATAATGCATTTTATGTGTAATATTTTACACAAAGTTTCACATTCACACAATCAGTTAGATATCGTCTTGACTAAGGCGATAGGGAAAACACGTTTTGTTAGGGAAGGCACCACTAAAGCAGGTAGAGAGAAACGGTGGCATATCAAGAATAACGTTACTACTACGTGTGAACATTTTGTTGAGGCATGTCATTGAGGCGATTGTGGTAATGACGATGAGGGAGGTGGTGGTGGTGGCAGCGGACGTGATTGCGATATACGGTTTGTAAGTAATTTTCAAAACGGGCAAATGTCCTTGCAAATGGACGTTTTCTTTTCTTAAGAAATTTAACGAGCAACTTCTTTCGTAAGAAAGCACGACGAGGAAAATTTTTATGGATGATGATTATGGTGACGGCGACTTGCCACGAAAAAACAGGGACTCTTGTTCCTGTCCTGATGGTTACTCTTGTGTTGCTCCAATAGTCAAGCTTTCATATAATGAATTCCGACAGCACTTCCTCAAAAGATAACATTAAGATGAAAAAGTGAGGAAGCAAAGAAGACACCCTCGTACCAAGATGGGCACCATAATATGTAATGTGGACTTTCTTACATGCCTTCAAACTTCAATCCCGTTTTTCTTCTATTGTAGCTATCGTTGAAGGAAAAACAATCCTTCACTGTCTGCTTGGTGTTGTGAAATTGTTGAAAAACGTGAAAAATGTGAAATGTCGAGTGTTTGCTTGTGAAGAAAGTATGTCTAATAATATCTTTGTTATATCCGTGTACAGAGATAGCAAGAGAGAGGTTAGTGTTGTGGAACGTTGGTTTTTAGATTTTATTTGAGATATTACACGGTATATACCACACTGAAAAATTGAAGATGACAGCTCCTCTTGCGCACTGATTTCGAAATACAAACAAATGGTTCAATGTCTATGTGGGGAGGTAGGTTACTTAAGTAGACTCAGGTAATGCGCAGTATTGGTATTATACTGTGTTCTGTCTCATTTATACATGTTTTCGTCGTAAAATTTCTGGGTTTGAAGTGTAAAACATTTTTTATTCAAAAGCTTGTGGGATGTATTGACTGAAATGGTAGTGGTAGTGAGTGCATCACAGGACAAGTTGAAGTCACTCGTCTGTCTTGTAATCGCATTCCATTATTTCTGCTGATTAAGCGCGTTTGTTGTTATTTCCCGTGTGATGATGTGCGGAGTAAATGCAAATAAAACTCCAAAC
>JAHZNE010003530.1:0-15896 GCA_027744055.1 Callyntrura sp. NNG-2020
ACCTTGTTTCGCATACTCGAAACCCATTTCCTCCTCATTTCTGAGAATAAGCCCCATCTTTATGATTATACTTCCCACTTCCATTGTCGAAATATTCGGAAAAATAAGTCTCTCCAAATCCGAATACATTTCTACTTTCTACTTTAGAAAGGAGAAAAGGAAAACTCTGTCAGGGACTTGTCCAAAAGAATTGAAAAAGTAGCACATTTCCATTCAATTCAAAAGAAGATAATACTTTCTCACTCCACTCTTCCTCTCTCTCTCACCCTCGAAAATCATAGGACTGCTGATTTTGACGGCGGCCTTACGGCACAGCCGGTGCCATAAAATGATGATTTCAGTTTACATAACCGCATGGTTTTACACCCGGGAAAAATATTAAATTGAAATTTTCTCGTTCACATAAAAATAAGCCAAACCTTGACACTAACACAAACAAAATGGACTACACAAAGGATGCAGTTCTCATTGAGGAAATAAAATCCACGGCAGAAGGAAATGCAGCCGCTTCATACTGGAACAAGGGAAATGCTTACACTGACGAGGATAAACTTCCGCATCTCCAAACGCTAGGAACACTCTCCACCATGGCTGTAATAAACGGTTCAGAGTTTATTGAAAAGAAAATGATAATGGCTGATCCTGATCTCACGTCATCGCTGCTAATGAAAGTTAACGGATCTCTGTCTCCGTTTACCCCATCCCCTTCACCGCCCTCTGTATTGGACGGACAGCAATATGATGACTTTGTGAATGATACACAAGATTATATTCCGATGAGCATGCGGCCGGAAACTTACATAGTACCTGTGCTCTTTGCCATCATTTTTATAATCGGAGTCATCGGCAATGGCACCCTAATTGTTATCTTCATTAAACACCGCTCCATGAGAAATGTTCCAAACATGTGAGTTTTATACGAATGAATACTGAATATGTGACATATATCTATGCTCATTAGTCAATGTACATTTGCCTTCGCGTGCCAAAAATACAAATGACGACATGAAAAAAATGTGACAAATCGTTCATTTTTTCAGGTTTATCGTCAGTTTGGCTATTGGAGATCTACTCGTGATTCTCTTCTGTGTCCCTTTCACATCCACTGTATATACAGGTAAGTAAAAATAAAACAAAAAACTTATTGTCATCCGTTGAGTACTGTGTTGTTTGACCTCAATCTGCCGTTTGACGTTTCAGTACTCAGAATTTTACTCATTATACGTCGTTCTGTTGAGACGTCAGTGTCACGGCTTTCACTAGCAACCTTCACGGAAAAAATAAATGTACTTAATTTGGCGTTGTATTGTACATTTTTGCACTAACAGGAAGGAGAGCTACAAGGATTACCATTATTTCCATTGTTGGTAAGTATGTCATTATAGCTGCCTTCTACATGTTTACTATGAGTGGGAGACGGGGACAAAGAAAGAAGAGAACGGGAAACTTATTAAAAGTTGATTCTAGGGAACATAGATGTATACATTTACTTCTGCAAATTAGCCTTTTCGCTTATATCTTATAATAAACAGAACATCTCAACCAGCAATACTTTTTAGCGTTGCTGGTGCTTTGCTGTAGTTGTGATAGGGCTCTTACATGGTGTATATATATAACTCCTTTGTTTGAGGAATGTTTATTGTCCCAGTGTATGTATGTGCATTGTTGAAGGAAAAACGACGAGAGTTCCCCTGATACATTAACGAACTAAACGTGTGCCATTTACTGGTGGATGAGTGTGCGAGAATGAAATTTCTCATATGCAGTTGTCAGCGAATTGAACATGAAACGGGTACCTTCAAAATCGAGTGTATTTGAGTGAATAATTGGCAGCAGTTCTTCCACCCGTGAGAATTTTGAATTGCATTTTGACTTTTGAACTTCATATGGGAGTACAGTAATGGTATTTACTTTGCAGTTACGTATTTAACGAGGTTACGACTACCAAACTCTCAATTGATTAATATGTAGACAAGTTTGCTTGAGTCCTAACACTTTTAGATTGAATATTTAACGAGTAGACATGAACACTTATACATAATTTTTGGTAAATCAAAGTAAAAAGCTCTTCGAGCTACCAAACTGATTGTGAATCTCGAGTTGTTTCTTGTTTACCCGTAAAATGGAAATCATAACTTCACTTTTGCGTTAGAAGAGTCAGCTCTTCTCTGACACCAACAATAAATAAGCATCATATGCTATGCTCATTTTAAAGGACTATTACCGTTAGGCTAGTACAAAATATTCCCAGTTCTACTTTAAGGGCTACTTATGCGTTAGTTTGGAAATCCTTCAAAAATACATTGCTTCAATGGAAATCAATGAGGCGAACGAACAAAAGCTAAATAATAATAATAATAACAAATAGGAAGTGTAGGTCCTTCCGCTTCCTAATGAGGTTCGTTGATCAATAATGCAGAAAGCGCTTTTCTTTTTTTTCACAGGAATTTGGATATTGTCAATAATAGTTGCACTTCCCTCGGCTTTATACTCTTACATCCGAGTATTCCCTGAAGTAGAAGAGGGAGAAGAGGAAGAAGAACCATTTGAGGATGGCAGAACTTTCCAAGTTTGTTACCCGTATCCAACTGAATTTGGCACAACATACGCACAGGTATAACACTAAACAAACAAGCATATATAAGTACACCAGAAGAAAACTTTTCATTGAGGTCTTTTGGAATTGTACATTGTAAATTGTAAAAAAAACAAAATTCATGTTTTGCATGCATTTTTTTACTCAAGTTAGTATGATCAAAGACATTCGTATAATTTGCGGCGGCATAAAAATGCTAATGTCGATATGTTGTACTTGTCACTTGTATAGTTTTTTGTACAAGTTTTCCTCACACGTCACACTTCATATAATTGCGTGCTTTTTTCATAAGGACTTTAGTGTTCTCTACGGTCTCTTCATAAAATAGAAATTGACTCAACAGTTAAAAAATATTATCAAACCTGAATATATATGATCAATCCGATTTGTATTATGCAAGAATGCAAATTAATTATTTAACAAACGTATTGACAATGGGGACTTTAGTGGGCCACGATGAAAACATCATGCCGGCCGACGTTATGAAATAAAATTTTGTTCCGAGAGGCTTTCATTATGCTCATTTCACATTTCACTGCACTGAAAATATTGTGATTTTAAGATTTTAATAATAATGACAACATCAACATCACCCATTTTATTGGAAAGAAGTTTCAATTTATTTTCCAATGTAAGTATGTTACAATATCCAAAATATTGACAGCCAACCGCGTCATATTATTACCTACCGTCACAGTCAATGATCTGTAAAGGAATCACGTAATTTGCGCACGAGTGTACCAGTATATAAACTAAGCATGTAGCGACTTTCTTTGCAGGTACATTTTTCTGTGCCTGTTTTATCTTCATATGAAAAGGATGTAGCGCTTCATACGAAACTGTCTCATTCGTGTGACGCGTACACTGACCATTACGAAGATTGCGTACTTTTATTACTTATAGCGAGGTCACGTGTGATTTCCGTCGCCATCTACTACGTATCATTAAAAATCATTAGAACTTTTTCTCAGAAACCATGTGCAATTCCAAATAGAAGGACAGTTAGCTGTTATGATTTTATATACTATTCTGATGTGCTCAGGAAGTCGTCCCATTTTTGAAGCCCAATGGTATTCATTAACGGTTACGATTATTGCTATTTCCCTACCACGTATTTGATTTTCTGTCATATTTATTGTGGGTGTGTATTGTAAACGACAGCAGACTAAAGATCTCAAGTTTACTTACGTCATCTTCTAGGATACGATATAGGTAGTCTCTGTCTCGAGTCGCATAATGGGGTAAGCAAAATTCTATGTTGACTCAAGTAATAATAAATACTCAAGTGGGTAAATGTAATCATGTATTCTTATAAAAGGGAAAACACCTACACTCGCTGTACAATGTCAATGGTGTGAAACAGTAGGATCCTTAATCAATAGCTATAGGCACTGTGGTGGTTTTCACCCTGGAACCACCAAATAGATTACGGTACCGTTCCATATTAGATTATTATGGTGAATGTTGCTTGTCATCAGCGATTGTGATTAAGAGAACACCGAACGCTACGGGAAAGTTAAAATTCCCTGAGATTGAGCGAATCAGATATAATCTAATTCAGTCTTATTAGCACACGCTACTTGCTACAAAACTAATATAATTCTGTGCTACCGTTGTGTTCCTTGTTTATCTGACTAGCCGCCTCATGAATCTGTAATAACACTGTTTGCGAAGGTCTTAATACTGTTGCATGTAACCGTATTCGATTATCTTGTCTAGTCTCAGAGCCAATGTTTCTGTATGCCTGTTTCAACTCTCTCATCAAGTGGAGATAGACAGTGTCGACTCCGACTTCAAATTAAACAAACACAGTAGTCTACCTACTTACAAGTGTAACACCGTATCTATCACCTATTGTGCGGATATGTATGCCGACATTAACTATAGAGAAAAGACATCACAGCCTGGCAGGATTGCATTGTAAATTAAAGCCGCAAATTTGTTACATACAAAATCCTCTCCCGAACAAGTTCTTTGTTAAGTTCAGCTTCCAATGCCCTTTGGTGAGATCGATCAACAGAAATAATATACTATAAATCTAATAAACACGTTCTATATTACGATACGTTGACCAAGATAAAGAATGTTGTGTAACGACATATTCTTATTAAAATTAGGATCGACGAACCGTGGAAATGTGAATTTTTACTTTTTCATATTATCATTTTGAGTGCACGCGTAAATGAAGGAAAATAATGCAAGCGTGCTTGAAAAGACTATATCACACCGGGCTTCTATTTGGACTTTGCAGAAATGGGACGGAGAAGTATTTGACATTATTCATTTCCTGAGCATCCTATTATCATTAAATATTGTTGACGACAACAGCGACATCACGCTCGCTCTTTTCCCGTTTCCTGTCACGTACATATTTTCTACTAGCATACTTATTTTACTTCACAATGTGCTCCAGACAGGAGGAATTTCCCCCTTGGTGTTAACATCATCTAACCGTATATGAAACAAATGCTCATTTCGATTTTAGTTTATGTGAACAATGCTCGCTCTTGTTGCTGCACTCTTCCAAATGGCACAATATTGCTCTTTTGGCAAAAATACTAACTTTGGGGCATACTGTAACTGTGACTAAGAATTTCTGTACCTACTTATGAATCATGTAAGTAACATGCTTTCTTTTATCATTTTTAGGTGATGGTAATGTTCCACTTCCTTGTGTACTACGCTGTCCCATTGTTTTTTATTGCAACATTCTACATAATCATGGCTCGTCATCTGGTAGATTCCACAAGAAACATGCCTGGAGAAGCGCAAGGCCAAGCAAAACAAATTCAAGCCAGAAAGAAGGTCAGTGTCAATAGTTTCTTTACATAATGCTTACATCACTCGCAGTAGTATAAATCACCTTTCACTTTCCCAAGGAAGAAATAGAATTTTCAAATTTAGGTTTTTTAGTGCTTTAATGTTTGAAAGTAGATACATGTGTACAGTAATAACCAAAATTTAAATAAACATTGAGAAAGTACATAAAAACATCGATGACCCAAGATGATTAGAGATAATGCTACATAGAAACCAATTGGTTTCTATGTATCTCTAATCATCTTGCGATGACCCATTATTGTTATCAATAAAAAATCTGAATGAATGAAATATATTGCGTGTAATAGTGAAATACTCATTTTGAAAGACATATTGTGTTAACCTAATGTAAAAGTTGTACTTGTTAACCCAGTAAGAAAATACGTGTCTTACAGTAAAACCCATTAAAATCTGTGTTGAAATATGGATAGCTATCTGTACGAAGTAAACTCAGTTGCAACAAGTTGAGTCGCCACATTGTGTTAAATAACTTTGAAACTACATTGAATCTTACATGTACATTTGACATTTCTGTTTCGAGTTCCCCATAACCCACTCTACGCGTGTGGTGAGCTTTGCAGTCTTGTAAATAAAACTGTGCAAAAATATTCTAACTACAACAACGAACTACGTGTGTATTATATTTGCTTGGTCTCCTCTTTATCTGCATATTATACCTAAGCAAGACAGTTTTTGAATGTTCCCAAGCATGGTTCTTAATATACGCTTCACTGCTTCTGACTCTGTTGGGCTTCTTACTTTTTTGCTGAAGCAACTTTCCCTTTGCTTTGCGTCTACTGCTCCACTACTTCCATCCCACGCAATCAGTTTTGCATTGTGAGCAGATAAGTGAGTAGCCAATTTGTCTCCCAGTGTTATAGCTTTACTACGTGTAGCCAGTTCTAGACTGAACAATTTGAGATCCTAGATCATAAAATTCCTCCACTTTTTATTTGGCAAGCTGATAAGACATTTTCTTATACTATTTCCCTACAACCTGCTAGCGTTACCTATGTGGGTTTTATTTGAAATGCACTCCAGAGATTTTAGCCTTTGGGGGAAAATGAAAAAGTAATGTAAGTTCTGGTTCTGGTAAATTTGTACCTGCAGACATGTACAATAAAAAAAGCTTATCATCAATGTCTATTTCTGCTACTTGAGTTATCCGGTACATGCGATTTTTTTAGTGAAGGTTTGCCCTTTTGTTACATTGTAACTGAATGTACTTTTACCCTTCTGTAGCAAGAGAAATCAGTTCTACTCGCTGCAAAAAAAGTTTATAAAATGTACTTTTTTATAAAATAGAAGTAAAACTGGTATAGGAGTTGGTATTTGAAAATTTCTTTTTATATGTACTAGCCAACTAACCGTTGGCATTCCATAATGGGTAAACTTTTTAGTGTGATGATGCCTCTCTAGACAATCAAGTAAGAGAGGAAACTCAATATTATTCTATTTTGCATACAAATACACATTTTTATGTCTCATTGTATAGATTCTTAACATTTGTCAAATACCAACCCGACTCCATTGTTACCTCATTAGCTATTTTTTATTAAAAAGCCAGAGTTCATGAATGTCATATTGTACTCAGCCGAATATTATAAATAGAATACATTAATACAATTAAATATGTATTCCTTGATTAACTAAGTATCAATTCTGTGAATAGCTACCAAACAGCTAAACGGCAAACCCCAGGAAAAACTTAAGTAGCTCAAAACTACAATAAAAAATTGTACTTTCTTCCTTGCTTTTACACTTTGCAATTTCTTTTTATGCTTTGCAACAATACAAGGTTAAAGAATGTTGTTGTAGCTAGTATTATTACGCTTTAACTCAAATGGTGCATTTCTTTTTATATGCCAATTTTGTAAACCTGAAATTTACTATCAATATATAGGTCGCAAAGATGATCCTGTCGTTTGTCGTGATTTTTGCCATCTGCTTCTTTCCCCATCATCTGTTCCTGCTCTGGTTTTACTTCTATCCGGACTCGGAGAACTCATTCAACGCTTTCTGGAACATTTGTCGGATTGTGGGTTTCTGTCTCAGTTTTATGAACTCGTGCATCAATCCTATCACATTGTATTGTGTTAGTGGAACATTTCGCAAGGTATGTGGCAAAAAGTTTGCAAGTTTCTTTCGCGCTTCCTCTTCATTCAGGCATTTCTTGCAAAATTTAACATCTGCAATATTAGTTTGAGTGACTGTGTGTGTTTTCATCTTCACTTTTGTGGAAATCATTGAATTGCACAATGTTGTTCCTGCCTTGCTACTATAAAAAATAGACTACTGCCGAGTTTTCTCTCTTTTTCATTTTAATAACGAAAAGTACTTTGTAAATGCTGGTTCTGATCAAAATGTTTCTGCAAGTTTAACCGTAATTTTGTTGAGTAAAAAATTTCAGTTTAATTTATTGCCTTTAATATGAAGTATCAAGATATTACCTCTGACATACTATTTCGACTGACATACTATTTCGTATTTAATTTTTCGTACAAGTCAAAATAAAGTTTTTGAACTTTTGCAGTTATACTAACCAAATCGAAATGCCTCTTTGTTATGCACATTTTCATTGAAATCCGTAACAAAACTTTTTTGTTTTTATGGCTGGTCTGCTATAACAAGGCTTCTAATATCGTGTCTAATACAAAAACCAAAAAATGAAAAATTTCCCTGTCTCCATTTCCCTTTAATGGAAAATGTAATGGAGTTTTTACTTTTCTTGTTATTTTTTTTCTTTTCCGCAACTCTTTCATACTTTGGTACCTCTCTCCTAAAATGATGACGGTGTTGTAAACTGAAACCTGGAAACATCCATGTAGCAATACAATGATCACCTGTTCTGTTGCTTCTGCAACGAATCTGGAAACCGACCCGGTCGAGATGGACGTTTCAGTATGGGTGGCGGTGGAACATTGGCTGGCGGTGGTGGTGGCCACGGAGGCGGTCTTTGCGGGGGCTGTGTGAGTCTCAGTGGGCATCATGGACAGCTTTATGGAAATGACAGTCGTTTCGGAAATGGAAGTCTTGGTCGGGGTGGAGCTGGGCGAATCCATCGGGGCTCAACTTGGGAGAACTCTGATAGAATGATTAGCAAAAGGAAATCAACTTGGGAAACTCAAACAACTGTTGTAAATCACCGTGTTCTCAACATGACCAATGGAGGGAGCCTCAGCACTGGAGCCAATATACATGTTAATTTTTGTAGCGAACATGAGCTCATTCCATTGAAAAATATGAGCAAGCCATCGCAACACCATCATTATCATCCAAAGGCGACAATGGCCGCAGTAGAAGCAACGTCGGCACAAGGCACCACCAAAATTGTCTCCTCTGTCCATGAAAATGATGCTGACATAGACTACCAGTGCAACACTCACTACCAGCATGTAACTCCTTCTCCCACCAGAACTTTATTACCAGGTAATCATGGTCATGGTCGAGCAAGCAAGGTCTGTAATGGGCACGGCAGAGATAGTAATGGTGAAAGTGCGAAAAACAAAGGTGCAGTAAACAAGGCAGATGTTTTTGTATCAGAAAAATCCCACACTGTTGCAGGAGTCGAAATGCAAAAATCCGAGCAGAACCAACATCTCCTAAATCATTATCAAGACCGACTTGGCAGACGGAGAAGTCGACCGAGTCTCATTGAAGAGGAGCCAAGTAGTATTTGCAGCGAGCATGAAAATAACAACTCCTCCGTGGGTAGTAACAAAAGCAGCCGACAACAGTCTCCAAACAAAACGTATGCAAAAGTTGGAGAAATTTTTTCCAAAATTAGTAGCAAGTACACCAGCAGTTGTAATTCCAGCCCTGTGAAAAGTTTATCCGGACAAACCGTGGAACAGTCTACGCCATCCAAGAGATCCCCCACTAAAATAGCTCCAGCTACTGCTCCTGCCATGTTGCAGACTTTAAATAACCAGCAAGATCATTATACGGATGACGTGATTACACGAAATAACAATAATAATAACAACAATTACACTCGTTCTAATTCCGGTCATCATCACATCATAAAAGAAAGAATGATAGAGCAGCCATCCGTAGATGAGTATACCGTTACCACCCTTATTGCTGTTCCTGCTGACAATGACCCCATGGGAGGGGATGTAGGGACTACAGGCAAGACAATTAAATGCTACAACTAAAGGAGATTACACTTTTTACTTAAAAACTTCTAGTGTTCCATAAAAACGCAGCAAGGTTCAGTATAACGTATCACGGAAAGGCTTATTCCACTAAAAAGTTTCCATACTGTATATCTTGAGCGCGTGTCGGCATACGTCTCCATATTTGTATAGAATCATTACTTTGTACCTTCACAACATTTGAATGAAATCCATAATCATCGTACAATGAATTCTGATAAAGTTTCCCTTTTGTATTCGTTTCATTGTGAGTTAAAATAGAACAGAATTAATATTCAGCGTACGTCAACATTAATCAGCTTTCGTGTGGCTAGTAGTTGTAGTATGTAAGTAATACGCAGTACATTAATATTATGACTATTACACTTTCCATGCTTCCAAACTCCTAGCCCTTTTGGTACAGGTAAACCGTTATTCTATACGGTAGGATGGTAGGAATAAATTAAATAGTGCATACGCATAATGAGTAAGTATAATATAACTATAATGAATCCTCATGGGTTCATGGATATGATATTTTATTATTACGGGTTGGCTGAATAGACTCTCTTGATTAAAAGAAGATTGCTACGAAATGATGGCCCTGAAAAAGAGGTACAATGGTAGCAGTTGTTGAATTGTAACTGTGATGATAAGAAATCGATGTGTGACGACAAAGTAAAATGATGTTGAAATATGTCCTAGGATAGGGAATATAATATGAATTATAGCATTACGGGCATTTTAGAAGATAAGGTACAAATGCCATTCCTACAATCAGTGTCATTGTGGGAAGTGCTGCTGCTAGCAGCAGTGGATAGAGATAGGTTAGGTGCATGTCACCGTCATCCTATGCATGCATGCATGTCCAAATGAAAATTGCGGAGGATGATAGTTAAGGACGCGACAGGCTTTAATAGAAGATTTTGAAGCGTTCACGGTAGATTGGGAAATAAAAATACTCGTTAATTTGTTAATTTAGTGTTCGTTATGGTGTGGTGAATATTATCTAGGCATCAACGAAACAGATCGTGGAAAATACGTGCAGTATATGGAGAAAGTATTTATAGTTTAGTTGGTACAAAAGTACCTGTCACCCGTTGTTTAACACGTAAATAATATGAAAGAAGATGTAACAGATGGTATTCCATTATCGTGTCGTTGCGTTGATCGGTGGATACATGAGCTTAACTTCGGAATTTGTAAACATGATCATGGTATATGTACGTGTTAGCATCTAGTATCTAGTCTCCTGAGGTTATTACACCCTTACTTTCTATAATATGTAATGATTGTAGTAATGAGGGAAAATCGGGCGTGGAAAATGAGATATTTATGAATCACTTGTCAGTATTGTCAGACTAGTACATAAAGAGAAATTTTATAATTTATAAAGTGGGTGTACGGACGGTGTACGTCAACGTGGAAATGATGAAATGAAAGTTTTATTGTTCAGTACTATGTTATTAATGCATATAGACAAATTTATTAGGTGTGTCGGTGAATACAGTTTATTTTTAAACTACTAACTACCCGTTCAATTGTATTTTGGAGTAGGCAGGGGCGGGAATGCGTTATAGTTATTCATAAAAAGGTAATGCATATTTGCACATGCAACAGAGTTGAGAGTCATAAAAGTAGTATCACTACTGAATGTCCAGAATTGACGTTGCAGTAAATCTTTATTTAGGAATCAACATGACAGTATACTTAATACCTACAAACACAGAAAAATATTGTACAAAGGTGTGGGTGGATGTACAATTTATACTACCGCGTGTATGTACAATTTCTAAAAATGTACCTATGTATTCCTATTTACAATCATATTTTGTGAACACATGAGATGGTGAAAATCAGTAAATTATTTAAAAAACCCCAAAAATATACAGCCAAATGTTAGTTCAGGATATATATTACTTAAGATATCTGTACACATTTCAATATAAATATTTCAAAGTAAATTATGCATATATAAGGATTATGCAGGAACATACGTGTACTTCTTTTTTGTTTACCACTAAATTGTCTCCCTCCGAGGAAAGAAAGAAATAATTTAGCATTCATGAGCGAGAGAGGTAGTGTCATTTTCCCGGCGATTTTTCGGATACTGGTTACTGTCGTCTCAATGTTTCTTTTGTTTTGCATGGTTCTTAGTTTAAAATCGCCGATAGTTCATTTGAACTGCGGAATTGATTAATTGATAAAATTGAATTTTATAGTAGCGCGATGAGACTGGGAGTGCATCGTTTTTTTAATTTGAATCTCTCTAGATATTCAGAGAGACCGGAATAGATTCATGATTAAAATATCAGATCTCTTCTAACACAAACGACTTGTAAATAATATTAGCAGTGATTTGTGTGGTCGTCATCAGTGTCAGGTTTGTCTAGGATAGTTGTCATAAAATATAATCTAAAACTCGACTAGTACGTTATGTAGCTATTATATATGGTTATGACATGTAGAATTAAATTTTAAGAAATTTCTCCCTGGTTCTTCTGCGGTGACATTGAAATGGTGTATAATTGAAAAATCGCGCTTCCAAATGGTCCCGGAACAAGAAGTTTGCGTGTTATAAACCAGAAATTGTTTTTGCAACTTCTAGTGGGCATGAAAGTATGGGAGTGGGTCCCCCAAAAAACTGCTATATTAGCGTTATAATGTTGGCAAATACATAAAATATAAAAATTGGTTGTAAAATGCTATTTTTGTTTCATTTTATATGTGTAACATATGATAAAACTTCCATTATTTATTTACATGTAATGGGTGGAAAAGCTTTTTAAATATTCTAAATATCTAGCTAAATATTGTATTCATTAAGTTTGTTTGAATTTCTAATGCTTATGACAGGATTCTTCTTAATTAACCAATATTCCTTGCAAATGGAGATCTAAATGTATATAGAATGTATATGTATATGTATATATGGGTGGAATGGATAATGTACAAAGTGGAATGTAAGGTAAACTTTAAGTAAAATTGTTATGTACTATGTGGTTTATGAAAATGTAATAAAACTCAGTCTAGCGTACAAAATGTTTAAAATTGCATGATGCGAAAAATTATCGACAAAATTCAATGTGTTCTTGGTCGTTAGAAATATTGATTTACGTATATATCTAAACATTGCATACCGCACGTTTACTAAATAAAGTCTGATATCACTTGAGTTATTGAGAGGGAAGCGTAGAAATTTCCTTTTCTACATGCAACTCTGCTAAGCAAAGGATGGGTGGGAGGAAGTGAAAGTTTACAAGATATCAGCTTCCCCCATCCTTTGGGGAATATACCTAGAATTTACCGTGCTATATGACTTGGACTACATCATTACAGTTGTGCTTCAAGTTTCAGTTGGTCTTCCAAAAACATTGTTGTTTCCCAGCGCAGTATCCGTATATGTATGTTCATATGTTTTTCATCATGATAGCACAAATACAATTTCGAATTTTTCAAATATGTTTTCACAAAGCCATAATAGTATAGTTAATACAACGGTTATACTACCAGATCCAAGGCCCAAAGGAGGAACAAAAGGGGTCCAAGTACAAAAGTTAACTAAAATTATTCAATTTCCGAGTATAAATACAAATATACATTGGGTAAACGAGTAACGGTGCAAATCCCTAATTGCTTAACCCCTTGGATTGGACTGCTATGTGGCGCGTAACGTAACAATGTCAAACAAGTTTCCTAATATCATTGGGACGGTAAGTTTAATTGGGACTGAACATTCGATAAATACTTGGAGTGACTATAAGATTTTAGTAAAAATGTAAACACGGTGAAACTATAGCGCAGAAAAAGAGTAGAAAAGAAGCTTGGAAGACCACCCCTTTGCAAGTTTACAAACTTGTATAGCTATAATCCAGATACAGATAGCTTTCTCCTTCCGTGCGTTTACTGCCGATATGTGTTGAAGTTTATCCAAATATCTATATGATTAATGCAGTACCTTTATAATAGATACATTAACAATGATGTGGAGCTAGCTGAGGACTTTTAGGGAGACCTACTCTATTAAATTGAAATCTATTTCATGTCAGCTTGTGGTTAGAGCACCTATTCATAACATACCTAAACATTTTGAAAATGTAAAGTATACCTTTGCCAGGTTTCAGGATTTGCATTACGGTGCAGGCTCGCGAACCTTCAAAATTAAGTCAGATTTCATTCGAATCAAATGTGTTTTTCCGTTGAATTTCATGGAGTCATTAAACTCTAAGTGAGTAGACAACAACACTGTGCTGGTCGACTGCTCGTCATAAAAAAGATATCCCGACAGACCACAGAACTATACTGACATATTGCATTCTCTCACAAGGATGTTCCCAAAAGC
Source organism: Callyntrura sp. NNG-2020 (assembly GCA_027744055.1). Lineage (NCBI taxonomy): Eukaryota > Metazoa > Arthropoda > Collembola > Entomobryomorpha > Paronellidae > Callyntrura > Callyntrura sp. NNG-2020. The sequence continues at coordinate 13,895 of JAHZNE010003530.1, forward strand.
TTAAGGAAGTTTGACTCACTCACTAGACTATCAAACTAAACTTTTCATTTCATTACTTAAAATACTTGATATGTACCTCCGGTTCTACTGACTATACTACAAAACTAAAAGCACTGCAAAGGCCTAAAGGTTTGTTAATGACAGTTGAACTCACTTTTCAACTACCCCTTCATTTTTTTATCAAATCTCAGAACTCAGTTTAGAGACAAATGGAAAACGATCGAATTTCACAAGATTTAATCGCATCACGATCGGGAGTTAGGTCACATTCGGATAACAATAGGAAGCCAACACTTTACTATTCTTTTATGCTATTCCGTTGGAATTTTCCATTCCATAGGTATAGTAGATAGAGATATACTCCTCAAGTTAAACAGGCATAAGTATATTCTACCGTAAACCGTAAATGATGCCCCAGCTATACTATAAAATTTGCCTTTGTACATCTCGGTCGTATTTAGTTGGAACCCGGTTACACCCATTGCTTGCAAGATAATGCTGATATAAAAGATAAACTGACGGTATTTAAAATATTTCCCGTCGTATGTTGATTATTATTGAAAAGGCATCAAACAAACGTCCCTCTTGGCCACCGGATATAAGTGGGGTTATCATTTTAGGAAGATGATAATTGGGAGAATTTACAGTATATTAACATTTGCTTTATATGATTATATGTACTACAAAATACTGTGCACACTACGGACAGGAGAATTTCTTGTTGAGGAAATTAATTACCTCTGATTTGCAGGAAACTGCGAAGCCTTTGTTTCAAAGTTTGACTTATTGCGGGAAAGAGAGACAGAAAATAAAAGGATGCTACTCACTTTGTTAATGCTCTGATGCACTCAGCAGAAGCTAGACAGATGAAGTTGCTCTTTGTTGTCGTCGTTATTAATTTATTAGCACGAGACCCGAGTTGGAGCGGCTCTGGTAAAGTGCCGTCAATGTCAACGTTGGTTGGTTGCTCCTTTGAAACAGATTACTCAGCAGAGAGTATATAGTTCCGTCTATACCGTACCCCCTTTAAAAGATATAAACCGCTGTAAATGTTGTATTATACTACGCTGGTAACTTGTAATCGGTTTCATATTCATATAGATGCTCATAAATACTTTTTAGAGAAAATAATGGGTAGTGATGTCTGGCTTTTCCTGTAAGTGTTTACATCTGCCAATATTATCAAGCTGTAAAGAAAAGGAGGTGATGTAAAAGCCTTTTATCACTGGCTTCGTCAAACCTTGCAGACTGTTGTGTTACCACCACCTGTCATCGTTTCTTAGTGCTGTTATTGTTACCACCGTTGTAGCAATTTTGCATATACTGATTAGAAACAATATTGTAGTAACGCTTTAACATCTCATCTCCACGCTGCCAGTTTACTCTGGAGGTAAAATAGTTTCCGGCGTGTGCGTCATAGCGTATTATGAACTCCAACTTGCGAGATGTGAATCGCCACGTGAAAGTACGTACGACAAGTACACGTTGTAGGCAAAGCATGCGAGTGCCGTACTCTTTATGAAAATAATTATTGACCAATCAATTAATGACTTTTTTCTTGAATTGGTTAAAGATATTCCATGGCCTATAATATACAAACTTGCCAAAATACATGCAATATGAACATAAGTATTTTAAGCTTTGGAATTAGCGTGTTCGTTGCCATGCAATATTCTATCTCAGATTGCATAATGTTTTACTGAAGGTTATTTAGTTGCCAAGTCACTTATTAACTTCACGATGTCCGTCCGCTTGTCCCAAACAGCGTAGAATTAAAGAAAAAGGTTTCATCAATACATTACGTAAGTTATATAGCGGGAGACAGATATTTAAATGGGTTTCACTCTGACGGCTTTACTTCACCTTCACCGTTATAGCTAGTCCGCTGGCTTATTTTCATTATTCTGCTTTTGTTTATTGAGTTCAAAGGTCGAATTACCCAAGGCGAATAAAAAAGTAAAAGAAACATTCCTTGGATACCTACAGAAGGTGTTCTCGTACT
>JAHZNE010003531.1:0-12248 GCA_027744055.1 Callyntrura sp. NNG-2020
AAATGGCTACTCTTTGTTGTCTAACTTACTCTTATTTGTCGATAAACGTGAACATGTAACTGTTAATATTCATCTTTGACCCGCACCGTCCTTAAAATATGCTTTCATCTCAGGGGGAATGAGGGAAGCTACCATAGCAATGTAAATGTTATCCATTTTTTATACGTACCAAACAATTCCAACAACATGGAATGGTATACTTGCTGGAATGATATGATGGAAGGTGTCTAATTGTGAGAAGAAAATAAATATAAAATTTTCTGAACACTAAAACAACTACAAAAAGTAGAATACATACTGTCCACAGAAAAAACACGGATGACATTTTCCCCTTCATGGATAAAGCCGCAGGAACTGCATCATCAAAATCCGCCACAAACTTGGTCTTACTCTGCACTCGACTCCGCTCTTGCACTCTTTTCGAATGGGTCAACTCATTTGGTTCCTGCTGCCAAAACATGTATATCCCCGCCTCAAAAAGAAACCCAGCCACTATCCCCAGTCTTTCCCCCCCTGGTGGAAGGAAGACAAAAAAGTAGTTCATTTCCAGAAACGAGTGATGTCCTAGGTAGCAGTGAATGTGTTGTCGGCTACCTTGTTTCTCCCGAAGGAAGGCATCAATTTGATTCATTTGTCGCATTATATGATGCCATGATTGGACGGAAACATTTTTCCTGGTGAACACTACCAGATCCGTGAACGCCAGTTGGTCAACACTATTTGTTATGACGTTTGCGTAGAAACGCCTTCTATCCGCTTTACTTAGCAACCCCGACAAGGTGGCCACGTCATTATGGGAGGAGGTGCTGAAGTCCCCGGTAGACGCTTTCCAGGCGACAGTTATTGAACACTCGACATGAACTTTAGGGTAGTACGAGTTATACTAAAATTACTACAACAGTAACGTGTAAATTTATATATGGAGGTATAGGTCATAAATTATTCCAGATGCTATTTTGAATAAATAGATGGTAGATAATTCTATGCGTAATATTCCGGTTTTTTTGAAAGGGTTGCTATACTATGAATCCTAATATGTATTTAAAGGAAAGTACAAAAGCATGGGGCTTTTCATAATTACGCAAAATAATCACCCATTTATTATTTATATTCTCACACAACTTGTGACTATGATTCGTTTCTACAAACTGGAAGATTTGTACACATAGTAGATATCGCCGATAATTAATTTTTTCTTCCTTAACGTTGAAGCATATTCATTAGAGTAATTTGGTCGGAGATCATTACAGTTTTGAAGTTGGGCCTTGTGGGAAAGTATAATATTATGTTGTGAGTTTGATCATACGCTTTCTGGAGACGCTTTAATATCTTGTAATACTGATAACATCATTTCTAATTACTGTGTTGCCAGTGAAAAAAGATGAAGTGCTATATACCATGCCACTGCACTGCTTCATTGTGTATGTGTATAACTCCAGGTCATATAGTTGTTCTAACATTATTCAGATTTAATGACTAAAAATTATCTGAAACCACTGTCAGTTCAAAAACGACAAAAATATAACATGCTCGAAGTGGGATATTTTCATCTTCAGTCAGAGGCAGATTGGGTATTCCCCAAACAGACACTCTCTATCTATATCCAATCTCTCACTATAAAATACTAAATCCGGCACAGGACCTATGATTATTTTAACCTTTCATTGCCTATTCTCATAATATAATTTCAAAGTCAAGCAACTATATTCCCCCGATTGTAAAACGTGTAACATGGAGATGAAACAGACAGGAAGATAAAGATATGCATTGTATTTAATTATTAGGGGCAGGGGCAATCCAATTTATATAAGCTCTTTGGGGCAATCATCTGAATTTTTCAAAAATGGACTAAAGTAAAATAGGTACTAAAGCGAGTTCAACAATTATTGTTATCACCTACGTCAAAACCAAGATATTAGCGCTCGTAAAAGAAATACGGAGAGATTCATGTGATGTGACCCTTCATTGCATTCTTAGGTTCGATATGATATATTCATTTGCAGTCAAATAAGATTGCTTAAAATTTAATGCTATCATTTGTATGACGTTGTTATCATTTATATTTATCTTTTTTTCATAGTCGCTATTAATGTTCTGATTGATACAGTTTTACCCAACAACCACCATATCAATTGTTGCCATTTTTATTGAACCTTTACCCATTCTTCGGTTCGGTTAATGTAATATGTATTAAAGCATGGGAGAGGAAGAGGAATAACCTGTACAATACAACCTGTCCAGCCGGGAAACTTTATAACTGAATACAAGCGCAGGCACAGGTCAGGTCAAGTTGGAACACCATTCATTGAGCATTGGCGATAATTGTAAGAAGCACATTTTGTATTTAGTAATAAAGTATCTACTCTTCCTTTAGTATTTAATACTAGCACCCTGGGAGTTCAATATATTTAAACGTTGATAATAAATGTGCTGAAAAATGAGGTAACTTGTTTGATGATAATGGGAATAATGTTTTATAATGTGCAAATAATGATTGACTCCATATTCTCAAAAAATTAATTATGTGAGCGATTTAATGGTCAGTAGAGCACCGAGCAGTTCCCGTTGGTCATTGGTTGTATCACAATTACAATACGCTTCGACGGTCTCTCTCTCTCTCTCTCTCTTACAACATTTCTGTGCAACTTCACAGTAAACAGGAACTCTGAAACCAAGCAACCGGCTCAGTCCCATCATTAAAAAACCAGTCCAGTTTTTAAGCATAATTGAGGGACAATTTATAAATTATGTTTCTCTCCGTTGTATGCCGAATGAAATTCAATGTATCAATATTCTCCTGTTTTAGGTGCTTCTACTTACAAAGTTAATTTCTCCTTATGCTGCTGCTGCTGTCCCAACGAGCGAATGCTCAGCATTGCATAATTAAAAGTGAGCATTATAATAGGGATCATTAAACGAAACGGGGCAACATTAAAACGCATACTATTGTTATTTCATTCATGTTACAAAGCTGAAACGGGCAAAAACTAGATGATTATTTTCTGGGAAACTCATTCCGCTGAAGGTGCCGAAGCAGGGAGACTAGCGTAGAGCACCGTGACGATAAACTGTTTAGTATCAAAATGTCCTCCCAATTGGAAATGTATTTGGTGTTGGTGACACTTTCCTTCACGGCCATTTTAGGTCTGATCACCAAATTCAAGCAATCAACCAAATTTAAGGAGGTGACTACTGTCGCCAACCTACAGTGGACGTGGATCAGAATACCTCTCATCAACGAGCTTATCACCGTCGCTAAATTTCGAAAATGTAAACTTTGCATTACTTTCAGTATTTTAACATTTCCTTGTATTTACGGTTTTATCATTTTAAAATTTCGACAGGTGGGGTTGCCTTAATTGACCAGATTGCAAAGGAGACAGGCTCTAAAATTGTTAAATTTATCTATGGATACAAATCCGTGTACTTTGTGAGCGACCGTGATGTGATACAGGTACACCGACTACAGACATGATTTTCAGTGTAATTGTCAACCACTACGACATAATTTATAGTGATGCATTAATCTTAGACACTGCTGAAGTCCTCGCTCCCTGGTCATTTGCACAGACTCAAAGAATGGTATGACGTTGCATTTCCGGGTCACATGAAGGACGGTCTTATATTGTCCCCTGTGGAGATTTGGTCTCCTCACAGGAAAGCGTCTGCCCCCGCATTTTCGTACAAGTCGTTAGGGTTCTATTGCAACTATGCAAATAGCTGTGCTCGAGAAATGGTTCAAATGGTGATGAACATGGAGAGAGACGTCGAACAGAAGGAATTTGGCCCTATTTTGGAGGAATTTACGGTTCAGTTAATTATCCGTGCGTGGTAACAGTCATTGGCGACAACTGTTTCTAACAAAAATCCCTTTGACTCCAAAGTCTAATCTGCATGTCTGCCGCTCCTTTTTACAGAAATTATGATGGGTAAGGATCAGTGGTCAACCTTTTCGAAAGAAGAACGACAAAGTTATTACCAGAGTTTTCGAACTTCCAAAGAAATTATGATGGAGAGATTTTTAAATCCTATTTTGTTTTTCCCACCCATTTGGTTTTTCCATCCCAAGAAGATAGTACTGGAAAACGCTTTGGCTATGGAAGCAAAACTTTCCAATGAGGTAAGTTTAAGATAAAATTGTCAAGAAACCGAATCACATTTTGTGAAATTGCAATCTCTCAAAACAGGCTAGTCACTAAATTGTTTAATATTATAACAAATCTACATAAAGGCACTAAATATCTGTCCATGTATGACATTTATTGACTTTTTCTCGCTAATTTTGGGTTTGGTGATTCGTTTCTGGACACCCCAATTTAACAATATTTTTTTAAATTGTCATATCTCAGGCCCACTGTTATAAACTCATGAAACTCAACGCACATACGAGGAATGAGTTGGTCAGTATAATATGTGCATAATGAATTGAAAATATCTAGCCTGTTTTGAGATATTGCAATTTCACAAAACGTGATTTGGTTCCTGGACGTCAGAATTTATATGGCAAATATGGTCATATTAGAGGCATCTGGTTCCCTTGTAGCTCCCGGTCCCGTCCATAATACAGGTAGCATGTAATAAACGACCCAGACGCTTAGATCATCGTCCTTACTTTGGTTTGTTTAGGTAATTCGCAGATACCAGAAAGTAGGCAACAGTGCCCCTCAATTAGAAACGAAATCGTATGGATCCATAGTGGAACATTTGCTAGCTTCAGGGATGTCGGATAAGGAGATCGTTTCCGAAATTGGGACTTTTATCGTGGCGGTAAATAAGTACTCGGTTACCGCTTTGAATGACACAATTTTATTGACTAGACTAGTGTAACCATAAAAGTTAATGCTCTCAGGGTTATGATACGGCACGGGTGTCAATTGACATGCTGTTATTCCATTTGGCGTCACATCCCGACTACCAAAAAAGGTGCCAACAGGAGGTAGATCAAATGTTTGAGGCTCGTCCATTACTGGGCAATTCAACCTCCACGGAGGACTTCCCTATGGAGGAGCTCTCCCAACTAAAATATTTGGAGCAATGTATTCATGAGAGTTTACGGCTGACCCCGACGGTTCCAATATTTGGCAGGCTGCTACAACAACCGTTACAAGTTTCTCCTAACTTGAAATTTTCTCCCGGAGATAGTATAATCGTGGTTTGTTGGGCGGTACACAGAGATCCCGATAATTATCCCAACCCAGACGTGTACGATCCTGACCGCTTCCTTTCTGAAAATGTGAAATCCAGACATCCAGGCACATTTTTGCCATTTAGTTTAGGCTTGCGGAATTGTATCGGGTGGAAGCTGGCACTGCTTCAAATTAAAATATTTACCGCTTGGATTCTTCGATATTATGACCTCAGTACGTCGGATAAAGCGGAAGACGTGAAGATAATGTTCGATATTACAATTCGACCTGAACGGCCGTATAACGTGGTATTAAACAGGCGAAAGGTTTAAATTTTATGTAGCAGGCGCAAGCCCGTTTACATTGTAATTGCAATTTTCAGTTTTGCTAAATATATCTTCCATTATCGTAAAGCGCAGTTTTTGGTAGTTATGTTATTAAATAGACAAAATTAAATTTTCATACCAACATGAATTTTAGTTGACTTGCACAAATGAATTTACTGGAGTCATTTCGCATAAAACATCTCGTAATGAATCAGTGTGGGTATTGAAAAGTGTAACATTGACTCATACAATAAGCGATTACGGATCATTCTCCGGCAGTCCCCAACTTAAGTCGAAAGTCGTAAAAACAATCAATTCTCAGGTTCCCCTAATTGAAAAAGATTGAAGAGTCGCAAAACATCGAATACTCCGAACAAGTTATAATTGCCTTCATTAGCTTCCAATCAACCTACGAATTGTGTATACTTCTTCTTAAAATTGTTGAAACAACGTAAAAGTAGTGAAATGAGTGGTACTGCGCACCATAATAAAAGGGACGGATGAAGTTGACGATCGTGCATGAATCAAATGGTATAAGATATAAGATATAAGATATAAGTACTTGTTTCTGATATTTTCAGGAATATCCTGTCATATAAAAAAAGTACAACTGTGTATCTATTGTTATATGAAAGTGTATCATGTGTGTTTGCAAGTCTAAATAGAATCTAGTGGTACAAAAGCTCTCCAGTCACTCCAGTGTGTCAAGTTAATGTGGTAAACGACATTTCACACAAAAGTGTTCAACTGTCCCTAACATGGAAGATCAGCTCTTGTCGTAAGCCGCCCATTGTGGAACCTTAGGAAAAACTGAAAGTGCTGCAAACTTTACGTGTGGTCCTGTTTTTATCGATCGTCCTACGCTACTTTCGTATGCGTTTGTAGTTTATATGAAATAAAAAGTAGTAACAAGCGAGATAAGTAAATACATTTATTCCTTTTGGAAAGGATAACAACGATGACGATGACATTGAGAACAGGCTGACGACATGTAACATTGATTCGCAATTTTTCGATACAAACCAAGTTATAAAATGCGGATGAGAAGTAATAGACGTATGATGCAATGATAATATATAAAATGGTAAATTTTTGATAAGTTTTAATCTTATCACATGTCGGTGACTATGATTCATGATTAGATTGAAACTACATTTAATTTACAGGACGTGCATAACGGACAATTACATAGACGCACGTTGCTTATTGATTCAGTTGTTCTTCATTAACCTCTATTTTAAATTCGAGGTTTTCACCACGCTGGCTTGTTTTAGATGTACCAGTAAAAGTGAAAGTTTACCATTTTAAAATGCTTTCCACTAACAGTAGTCTGATACGGACACAGTTAAAAGGGGTGTGCGGCTTCTGTTTTATCTTTTGGATAATTTATTTACATGTGAGTTTGTTCGAATCCGAACCTGGCAGTCCCCTCACTGTGGAAGAGTCTTCCCCTATCCCTATCCTTACCCCTACCATTACCCTTACCCCTGCCATCAGAACAGAATTGATATCATATTCCAATAAAACTCCCTATCCTCCTGCTGTTCTAGTTGCTCCCATCGGTGGAATTGGTAATCAGCTTTTCATGTTTGCCTGCAGTTACGCTGTTGCCAAAGAGAACAACTGGACCTTGTATATCCGCCTAACGGAAGAGCTAGATAATCGGAAATTTTCCTTGAACAACAGAGAGTTCTGTCTGGACCAGTTTCAAGTACCAACGTTGCACGTGTACGATAAGACTACAGCGTTACTCCCCGGTAGCGTGCACTTGATGGATGATGACCAGTTCCTGAAACGACAATTACCCGAGCAAAAGAAACCAAGATATATCCAGTTGAACGGGTACTGTCAGTCGGAAGCATTTTGGCATAATCACCAAGATGAGTTGAGGTCCCAACTTCAACCGTCGGAACAGTTGATCGTTCCAACGTTATCGGATAAACTGTACAAAATTTACCAGCAAATTGAACAGCTGGAGAGCGTCGCGGTTCATGTTCGCCGAGGGGATTTTTTAAATTTGGGGGAAAACGCGTTTTACACTCCTCTTATTTACCAACGCGTTGCTATTCACCGGATGAGTCGTATTTTAAAGGAGAAAGAGATGGATTCACCAATATATTTTATCTTTTCGGATGATATTCAGTTCGTAAGGAGATCGTTTGCTGACCTTGAACAGAGATATAAGTTTGTGTACGTGTCGGAATTGAATACAACCAGTGTGCAGGATTTCTTTTTAATGATACGATGCAAACACATTATTTTACCCAATAGCACTTTCAGTTGGTGGGCAGCGTTTCTCAACGAAAACAAAAATCAGACTGTCATTTCGTCCGCTTTTAATCCAGAGTGGTGGCGACAATTAGGAAATAAAAGAATCCATGGGACTTTGTATCATCCTTCAAACTGGGTAGTGATTGACGTGTTTAATGGGGAACAGTGAAATGAAATGCAATTCTCACAAATAGGATCTCTGTACAGTATGAAGACGTCATTGAAAAATCGAGTACTCTTATGATTGTTTACTAGTTAAATTACTTTTAGTAAACGTTTCTTCTCCGATTACTTATTTCTGTCGGGTAATTGTTCCTGCAATAATTTTCAAACCACGTTGACAATGATCTTTGTAACTATTGTACAAATTTGATACGTTCAAAAATAAAATGAACTTGTGACTTTTGAAGTGTTTTGTCAATCTTCATTATCTAACTTAGCCAAAGCTCAGCCATTGCATAATTATTTCCCAATAACTACTAACAACGCATCATAAATTGCAAATTATTTAACTGTAACGGAATAATCCTCCGGGCATTTGGATTCCGTGCTCCATTTTCATCTAAAATTTCTGAATTGGAGGATATCTGGTTTTTAACTTCGGACATTTTAGATGAAAATTTGTGATGAGAACTACAGCCGAAACTTGGTGAAGTCAGGCCTTAACCTAATATTTACAACAGTGCAGAGTTACGCCACTTCATTCATTCATGAACGCCCCTGAAAGAGGTCAAAAGCACTCGTATCATCGTGTGTCACTACATTTAGACCGAACCTTTGCAGTAATGCTTTCTTTGTTTTGCATCTAAAATCAATTATAATTTACTTTTATAGTAACGATGGGAAATTTATATAATATAATAGGGTGTCTTTTTGGAACGTTTTTATTGAACATCATTAAAATAATTTATAAAACTACCTAATTTCTGGCAGCTCGATCGAACTAGAAACAGCTTAGCAGTTTTAACCATTTCATATTTTAATTTATGCTACCTAGTAATTACTGAAGTGTCACCTTGGCTTTATTTCCCATGAAAAATTGTCACCACAACTATCGGGTAGCCATATAATTTTTATGAGATTGCTATGCTAAGTAGCCGATACCATGCAAATCGTTTGTGTGATTCCCTCAAAACATTTCAAGTAGTTGGAATATCATATATGAATTAATAAAAACTTGTGCTTGCTTTCTCCCTGTTGAACTCGTTTTGGCAGTTGGCATGACCGCAAATTTTTTATGAAGAAGAATTAAAAGGATTATGAATTATGAAAAGTATTAAAGTACACCGCACCAAGGTCACATTTCCACTGTGCCAGCACTACCATTTTCACTTTTATAGTTAGAGCAGCACACAGAAGTCAATGTCAAAACTCGACACTCACATCCAGACGACGTTAATGGTAACTGTCAGTTTTTTTTAACAATGGTGCTAATTGAACAAGGTCTTCTGAAAGTGTTCCAATGGAGCTGCGCAAACATGTCTGACCCACCCTTTAACCCCTGTTTACCTTTCCGTTGGGATCCTAAAGTTTCCCAATTTGTGCTGAAATCTCGGTGGGAGCGTAATTTTCTTCAATGTCGATTAGTCGCAGCAATCCTTTACTTATACTTGGCCTTCCTCCAAATTGTCGGTCATTGGAAAGAGTCAAATCGAATGATCAAAATCCACGGTATAATGATCACTGCAGGTTACGTCATGGGTCTAACTTGTGCCTACGTTAATTGCACGAAACCTGCACAGTTGGTGGCGCTTTTGAACAACATGCTACAATTTGAAAGAAGGAATTATACAAAAAGAACGAGTGCTGGTGAAGGCCAACAAAACAGTAGTTTGGAGCCCCCTTTGAAAAACTCTGATCCCGGACCGTGGCTTACAAAGCGATTAATGCAACTCCAGTCATTCACTGCTTATCTTCCGCTGACATATCATTTGGGAGTGTGGAATCAACCTTGCATGCCCATGTGTGTAGGATACTGGCTTTTAGATGAATGCTCTCTTGACAAGCATAGCCCGGACGGGGAGTACGCAGAACTGACAAAGAAATTGGGCGTAACGCTTTGGTCGTTTTCCAATTTTTTCTTTATTTTGCCATCAGCGGTCGTACAGATACTATTGATGATTTTGCAGGGACATTGCTTCAGAACGTATATTCGACGCTATGGAAGGTAAAAATCTCGTGTTCCAGGAAAACTAGCCTGACCATCTACATTGTAAAGTTTTTTTTAAATAAGGTACATAAAAAGTGAATAAATTTTATTTTNTTAAATAAGGTACATAAAAAGTGAATAAATTTTATTTTTCAGGGATATGCGAGTCACACCAAGTAACGGGACAGCGGAGAAAACATCTTGGATTGTCCTACGGGAAATACAAGTGCTGCTAGCAAAACATCGTGTCATAAATTCATCGTATTTACTCAGTGTAATCCTCGTGACAAATGTGATAGCTCAGACAACGGCGCTGTTTAACAGTTTAGATATTCTGCGGAGCGGAAAAGGAAGCTCGTTTGACCTAGGAATGGTGGTTGTTTTCTTTTGGAGTGCATTCTTCTGCGGGGTAACTCTTGTCTTCTTTAACGCCACTCTGGCAGACGTGCATACTAGCTCATTGGGGACAAAGAGAGACATCAACGGGGACATACGGCTGGGAAGAAACCGATGGTTTTGCAAGTGGTTCAGGAGTTGTCCCACGTTGCGGGTGTATTTTAGCTACACCAACTATCTGGAAGCGTTTACGCCTTTAATTTCCGAAAACTTTGTAATCGATCAGACGACCAGTTTGCTATTATTGAATCGATAGTTTTGTGGCGCAGTTTTGCATTTCTCTTTGCTCCTTTTTATATTAAAGTCATCGTGTTCAAATTAACTTTGATAGCAAAATCCAACAATTAAGTATTTGCATCGTAGGAGAAAATTTATAAAAACAATCATGAGAAGAAATGCATTTTGAAAAATTCAAAGCTTGAAATTGATGTATATAATTCTAATTAGATGAGAGAAATAGAATCATGATTTTAAACTTAGTTGCGCGGTAAAAGTTTGTATACACAATTTCTTACCAGTTCAGATAACCAATTTCAATTGTATTAGAAAATTGTTCAATGCTGTAAGTTGTTGAGTCTTGTAAGCAACGCTAACTTCATTTACGACGTAAGTGAAAATGGTTCTTTGTCTTTTACCAAGTAAAGTTTGGATTTGTTATTTGTTTTTTTTCTCAGTTTACCGTTAACCGATCATAAAATTAACATTTTACATTCGCGTGTCATTTGTGCTTTCAAGAATAATACAAATGGTGTCAGTACGTACACTGTATATGAAACTGATGGTTTGCTGAACGCAAATGTGCCCAGAAAATACCTAGCCCTAGTATAAATACAAACCTTTTGCTGTAACCAAAATCATTCTTTGACAATCATAAATACAGATATATCCACCCACGTTACTTAAAATAAATAACAGCTCAAGGTAAACATGATTTTCGGAAATAAACAAACTGTTTTCTTAGTGTGCGTACTGGCAGCCCTCTGTCTTATGACAATAGGTAAAATATTGCTATCCAAAAAAATATACGTTTCTAATTGATGTGATACCCACTGGAAAAAAATGTTTTTTTAAACAGGTCACACAGACGCCAAAAGCTGTAAAGCTGCGGGGTATCGTTGCTATAAAGGAGGCTGCCCGTACGGTTGGAGAAGCGCCTATTCTTACCAGGGATGTTCCAACAGATACAAATGTTGTGCTCGAAGAAAATACGATTACTTGGCACGGGACATCCTGGGACATGAAGACAAGCAGTAAATCCGGGTTTAAATTGTAAATTGGTGCTGTTTAAGTCAGTTGTAAATTTTATTTATCTCTTAATTTGGCCACAGCATTTAACATGCTAATATTAATCAGCAGTTCAATAAAATATTTTAAACTCCTGTTTCAAACGTGTTTTGAGAAATGCATTTATTTTATTACACATCTAATTTCTGTCCATATTTGTTGTTTGTGAAATGCAAGCGAAGAGAGTGAATTTGTCGATTTATGTGAAGAATATTACGTGACCTTTTAGCTGCTCGGTGTCTAGGTTTAGTCTGAGGCAGTGCGACACAAAAATTCGCCTGCATATCGCACAATATTGCGCATTGTGGTTTCAATGAGTAAACGAGTTTAATAGCATTAATATGGCGTCACGCATCGCGGCGACAGTAGCAAGTTTACCGAATTCAAAAAGCAGCATTACACATTCACATATCACTCGAATCATTCTTTTAACTGTCCCGCAATTTATATTGCGAAATCAATACGCTATTTACAAGCCAAACCACGAAAAGCCGAAGACAAACACTCAAATCTATCATATCATGAATCATAACCACCGAATGAATCATCGATCAGAAATAGTCAAGTGGTTCATCTACAAATTATCCAATCATGCTTAATCCAATCACCTGGAGGTTCATTCTCTTTCTGACTTGAGCAAATTCTAAGTAAATTCTTAGACAAAGGGTATTTAGATAAAATGTCTGAGCAAATTTC
>JAHZNE010003532.1:0-11471 GCA_027744055.1 Callyntrura sp. NNG-2020
TTTTTTTTTCATATGATACAGATTTACTTTAACTACTACAGTGTTGTTTTGCCATGGAACTAATTTTATCGTTTCATTATTTACCATTCAGGGAGACCAATGGTAATAAAATGGGCAAACCCTCCACCAACCGCTTCACCAAGAGCTGGAGGACTTCGACAAGTTCAGGGAGGTCGAGTTGGAGATCGCCGCCAGGGAGGAAGTGGAGGTGGAGGTAGAGGAGCTGGTGGTAGTGTAGGTGGACGTGGTCGTGGTAGAGGAGGAGGACGTGGTGGTGGTCGAGGTGGTAAAGCAAAGACATCACCACCAACCGCTGCTGAACTCGATGCTGAATTGGACGCCTATGTTAGCGCAAACGCAAAGTAAACATGGAAGATAGACTTTTACAACGATCAATGATACTGACGGAAACATAAATACAAAATTGTTTCTCGTCGTCTTCAGATCCTAATATTTTATCAAGATGTAAGTGTAGTCGTTAGTGTCATGTACATTAACACTAACAATATAATTGATTGGATAGGTAGGTAGGTAATAGATGGCAAAATCACTTGATTCATCGTCGTTTGCTTTTTCTTCTATTTTGTACTTAATTTAAGAATTAAACTTTTAGTTTTATTAGAGAAGTAGATATGTTTATCTTATAGATTAACTTTATGTAGCGGTATTTAATTGTGTGGCATTAAAACGTTTTGTACTGTAGGGCGTTAAACATGAATTTCTTTTGAATGACTAATTTAACAGCGTTAAAGCCCGTCTGTCATTCATTTTTGTCGTAATGTTTCGACTATAATATAAGAATATACAGGTATGAAATATAGTCAAAATGTAATTAACAAAAAATCATTGAGCGAAGATGGTTTGCTTTATTACTGTATAATTATTATTAATTGCCAAGTTTTGTAATAAGTTTGATCATAAATTAAATTTACTTGGATGTTTTCATGTTAAATTCATGGCAAATAAATTTATACACAAGATTCGAGATGATATTGCGTAAACCTGAGTTCATTTGTCAAGCCAATGTCATTTTATTTTTTATGTCTCAAATAGTATTATTGTTCGTATAGCCTTGATTCATTTGTATTGAAGTGAACGGCATATAAACAACAAGCATATTTCAACTCCGGCTTACTTGCTCTATTTTATTGTTAAAATATTTTATTTCGCATTTGTGAGTTTTCGTGAAATTATGTCTTCACGATGGACCCTTTAAAATTCATTTTGATATATCTTTTAATAAAATTTTCTAAATCTGAACACGAGCCAGCATATTTCAAGGGATGTGGGAAAGATTTTAAAGTATATGTTGAGACCAGCCAATGCGACAAAGGCATATGGCTAAAACAACCTATTGAACCGGGCTGTGTTTGTGTTCGCGGCGTTTGGGCACTTTCGAACGGTTTCTGTGACTCAAATGCTGTAATTGTTGCGGGGGACGGACACTGTTATCATGTTCCATTTCAAATTAGAACAGCCAAGCTTATTGGTGACCCAAAGGACCCCTTTAAACCTAAGGTCTACGTGGCTCCAACCTCCCTGGATATTATTTTTGAAGTGAAAGAAGGAAATTTCACTCCGTCTCTCTTGAGTGACTCAACAATGATAATTGGAGTAAATCCAAGGCAGGTGGCACAAAGGAAAGACTACGGATTGTGTATTGATTTGAGTCTTAAACATTACGGGAAACCTGTACATATTTACATAAATCCAAGGAGGTTGACTAAGGAGTGGACGTTGGATCACAGGAGGGAGTACAACTGTCCGTCCACAACTCTTTACCAATATCATATGGCGTTTGGGGAAATGTTCACAATAGCTAGTAAGGTGGTTTTTAAGCTCATCGACAAATAACTAATAACCCAGAAATTGTCTGTCTATTCTAAATTAATATAAAAATGAAGCCAGTAAAAAAAGACCTCATGACACTCGTACTTAACCGTTAACAAAATCCAGATTTGTGCGGCATTTATTGCGTTATGTTACATGAGCATATGTCTTTGTGCATGAGCCATGAGCCACAAAAATACTTAATATTCAAATGTTAATAAAATATTAACAAGCTCTAACTAAAATTCATACATTTTTCAGAGGAAAGAATTGAGCCAAAGAAATTGGTGGAACGCTCTTGCAAACAGGAATGTCCAGGCGAACTCATTACTAGTGACATTAAACCCCGAGGTAGAATGCTTGTACAAGGGCGAACACTTGGAGTCGATGCTATTGATCCTACAGGCATGGATGCCCTAATTCGCAGAGGTGGAAACGGGAAGGTATCTACTGCAGGCAACCACACGACTAAACAGCCTCGCCGTGGTCCTGTCAAAACAATGGAAGAGCGTCAGCAAGAAAAGGAGGAAATGCGTGCCAACGTTACCGAATCGGTAGACTGGTATGAGCGAGAAGTCAATGAACAAACCTTAAGAATGATGCACGCTCACGTTTCCCCACTTCTGTTGAGTATACCCGGTCCTCAAGTGTCAACTCGAGAATACCGCTATTTTCAACATCTTCGTTTAGTCGTGGAGAAAGCTTGTCCTGAAGAATTCGTCCCTAAACACATACTCAAAGGTCTGATGAGAATGTTTCGACAACTGTTGTGGGAGACGCAAGACACATTTCAGCACATGCAGAGCAGCGATGACGCTCAGTATAACAGGACGTTAGCGCGATTGATAGAATGTACAGAAAAAACGTTAGATCCTTCCCTTCTTTTTGCCCCCTACAACGAGTCCTTCAGTAAAAAAGAGAACATGACAGAACCCAAGCCAGAAAGGTGTCCTGTACCCCTCATTTACTCCATCAACGGAACCTTATACAACCGCACGTCGTACCGGAAAGATGAAAGTCTGTTCTTGAAAAATTATACGTACTGGTTTCCCCCGCATCTTAAATACAACTCGAGTCAAGTAGATTTCGTCATTGAGTCTGCGTGGAAAATTACCATGATAGGACATTACCGTTGCTCTAAATACTTTGATGACGAGACTGCCATCGACTTCAGCCACTTTTTCCACCAAGTACAATCGTTTTTTAATCATCGCATCATCAAACGGTGGTATTATGATAAGAGTGTCGAAGCAACATTTGATATTGTACGTATGATATTTCCCTCTTATGATCTGAGAAAATTCATGTTCGGATTGGACTCTTGCTTGGCTGGCGCTCAAGGGTTTTCACACTTTGACTTTGGCAATATATGGATTCAACGGCCCAAAATTCCTCATTCAGAAGATGACTTAAGCCAATTGAAACATGTTCTACCGGGATCCAGTTCATTTATAAGCACGAAAGACTACGCACCTGACCCAGTACCTAAGAAATCGACCACGACGACGACCACTACCACAAAGGCCCCACACTTTTCTGCAAGGCGAGGAAGGGGTAAGAGAGATACGGGGTATTACCTGTGGAATGATAAAGCCAGGTGTTTAATGGATTACATGGAGCCACTACTAAAACGCGACTACGGATACCATTTGCCGAATGATTGTGTCACTCCTATAGATCCCTTTGTTCTTGAAAAGTACTATTACTAAAATGATAACATGAATGAAGCGTGAAACAACGACAAGAATGTAAAAATCAATCATAAATAAATTTGCTATTGTATGTACCCCAGGTATGAATAAAATCAAAGTTTCATACAGAGAGTATCAAACGGTATTTCGCAATTTTTTAAAGCATCATTTCAACGTTGTATAAAACACTGATATGAAGGGCTGGGTCGACCAACAAAACAACAAAATAAAAAAAAATACACAGAGCAACGGTATTGGTCGCGCGGTCTTTTGTTGCTCGTTGATTGAAAAATGAATTTTTTAGGGCATAACGGACTAAATGCTCCCTATTTCTATTTATTCGCGATTGTGACTGTGAATTGGGACTTTTGTAAGTGTCTCCTTTTTTGGCATAATAATGCTCAATGCTCGTCCTTTTTTTACATCAACCGACTACGCTGCTATATAAGAGGAGAGTCATGTAAACGGAGATACGGTTCGGTTAAATTGTAACAACAATGATTCGCATTGGTTAGGGACAAAAAAGATTTTCATTAGAGGAGTAAAAAGATATACATACTAAGGCACCGCTACAACTAACTTTTGCTTATAACTTGTAAAAGTCTGAAAAATACTGAATTGGGCAAGCGCGGTTTGAATATTTCAACTTCAAGAGCCTACGTATTTCCCATTTTGTGTCAGAAAGAGAAACATCTTTGTGAAAACATACAAGTGATACAGAGACATCTCTCCTTCATTCAACTGTTTGACTGTGTTGCTGATTATGTTGATATATTATTAAATGCATGCATGGTGTTATCGTTGTTTATTTGCTGACTATTTGTTTTCTATTTTTTTTCTCTTTGCTTGTTCTGAGAATTAGTAACATGAATTTCTCTTGATTAAAACAATTAAAGGAGAAGGTGGATCTAGTCAAAGTGAATTTGAGAAGCAATAAAAGGTATCACATCAATCTAAGAAAATGAAAAGGTAGCGAAAAGGCAAAACGTAGGAAATAAAGGCAACAAGGTGTTTCAAAGAACGAAAAGGAAGTTGATCAGTTGTTTTGATAGATGTAATAAACAAAGATGATTTCCTGCTTTTTTCCTTTTTTTCTAAAAATTATTGTCGTCGTGTGTAAGTAAACTTAAACAAAAAAATGAAAAAGAGGATGAGGAGAATGAGGATGACAGAAGACAAACCCCAAATGAAGTTTTAACAGTCTAATAAGCCCATTATTTTCATTTTGTCCATTATATTTCCTCCACTCGCTTTTTCTTCCTTGCTGTTTCGTTGATTCTTCTGGCTATGTAGCAATTTTTGGTATATTGTTCATCGGAAATTCAAATTAAAAGGAACACTGTGGAGTGCACTATGAAATTACAACAGAGGATGTGTGCGATAAAGATAGCGAGATAAGGATAATGGAGGTAGTAATAGAAAAGGAGTTGTTTCATTGCGCATTTTTTTACCTACTGAACAATTTGCAAAGGAAGAAGCAAGACGTCAGTCTCATTGTGTTTTTAGTTAGTACCACTTGTCACACACACAACAGTACCAAAATAACCAAAGAAAACTCGCACAAGGCATACGTGTGGAGAGAAAAGGCATTGAGCAGGCCATTGGCATGGTTCGTTCTTGTGGGGCTTTATGTTTGTAGCGTGACATTAATCGAATGTAGTGATAAGGGTGACACATTTGTTCCAGAGTGTGCGCACTCCCCTAAGCACAGCCATTTTCAAATGCAACAACAAAACTGTCATTGTCATTCGCAATCATTTTAAGTCTTCGTTTTCAGTTTCAGGTGAACAACGTAAAACAATGAAAAGTTTACTGTTACAGTAACATAATACTTGGCTTTGGCTTTTAATATGGCCAACCCAACGCCACACAGAGACGGTAAAATAAAGGGATGAATAAAAGTTGTATGTAATTCTCACAGTGCCCCAATCCTGCTTCACTTTTTCGTTATCCCATCCACCGTCGCGTCGCGTCGACAGAATTGAAAAAAGTACCTATATAATGTATCTATCCAATGGGTTTCAAGTTTCAAGAGGAATTACTATTTGAAAATAATTTAATTACGCATTTGATGAATATCGGACGGAACTATGCACAACTCTCAGAATTGGTTTTTAGCATGCACACGCAACTATCGTGCTTTACCATACTTAAATGTACATTATTTGCCAAGTGGGATCATTACATAGCTTTTCGGGAGGAGGTGAAATTTCATGGTCCACAAGACAAGACGGTCATGCAAAGAAAAATAACAAATACTTGAAATAATAGATGGATGAGAATAATAGTAGAATGGTGAATGAATGAATGAAAAGTACGCTGGTCTAGCGCTACCACAACTTTTATCATATCAACTTGCTGAATAAAAATGATGCAGCAGAAAAACGATGCGCATTGAACAACGAATTTTTTTTTACAAAAAGGAGGGAGAACTGAAGATACGGAGGAGCTCACAAGTCTGTTAATGCCTTTTTAATGCTAGATTGTTACGTGCGTGCTAGTTCAATGTTACTTCTTTTTATTGTTACCAAGAAGAGCTTATCGCGTGTGCTTTATGGCAAAAACAATTTATTTCGCCCAAATCTAACTACTGACTGACTGGCTCACTTTTTCAAATTACGTGTATCCTGAAAAATTAGTTCAAAATTATAATTAGCAATTTTATTACTTAATCATGTTTACTTGTTAATAATAAACTATACCTACTTGGTGAAATGGCTCAATTCGAGAAGCTACATAATCACACTACAAACCAACTCGGTTAGAAAAATTTACTTGTAATAGAAGAGCTGGGAGTTTGGGTACCCACTCAAGATGACAAGTGAATACCTGAATTTTAACTATTAAAACATTGACTTTGCACTTAGCAGGACACGATGTTACCGTTTATTGCACGTGCACACTGCACACCACGAATAATATGAGAACCACTTATTTTTACAACGTGACATGATGTACAACAGCGCAGCTTGTGGCACAAACCATGGGGGGAAAAGGAAAATAGAAATGGTCATGCTTCAGCTAGACAACACCAAAAACACACACCTGTTAAAATGTCATAATATTTGTAATAACATAACAGTGGTCATTGTTTCAAAAAGAGTAGTAATAGTACTACAAAAGTCATTTTACATTGCATCAACCAAAAAAATAAACGTAATGCGTATTTGTGTATACGTACATTGCTTCTCTTACCGTACCGTACAGCGTACACATATTACCGCATCTCCCCCGTGTCATGATAAGGTCGTCGTAATTAACGACCCGTGCGAATAAACACCTTAAAAGCACGAACAGCGCCCTGAACGATTACAATGTTATGTTGAATGGAGTCAACGGAAGGACCCTCCTGTCTATACAACATCTATATCTATACTCCTCATTTGTAATACTCGTACCTAAAACAAATAACATGATACTTTTGTAGAAAGAAAACGGTTATGATTTTTTGAAACCGTTGAAAAAACATTTTTTCAGCAAGGATAATAATTATAATTGTTGGCGTTGATGACTAAGAATCTTGCATTTTGTAACCTTCACCTTTGTAATTACATAATGGGTTTTGTGTTTTTCTCGGCCCTGCGATTTTCCATGCTTGCATATCAAACAAACTTGGGTTTAATAGCAACAAAACTCGCAATGCTCATCACAGCTTTTTGTAAGGTGGTAGTGGTGGTGGTGCTGTTGTAAATCTGGTATTTTTGTGTATCTTCATAATAATATTGTGCAGTTAACGTTGCTCTCCTGCCGGGTATTCACGCTTGCAAATCACAACAATTCCCAACAGATTACGTTTTTGGGTGCTCAAAAAGAAGTCAGAAGAAAAATGATTTACAACAAAAAATAATATTTTTTTAAACACGATCAAAAGTTGATGTACTTTAAACATCTTCTCTGACATAATTTCATTCCTTTTTTGCTGCTAGTGAACTTTTCTAATGGCTGCTGTCTGCTACGGCTGGTTACTATTAGCTCGTTGAACAAGCTTGTGTATTGTTGATAGTGAATTTTTAAACGGCCGACAGCCGCAGCCGCCACTATATACAACACAAAACAGTAAAACATTCACATTTATTTCGCATCATCATCGTCCTTTTTTATAGACTAGGAAAACTTATGCGTGTGCAAGCAAGCTGTTATATGTACATTTTTTTTACAATACCGTGACGAGGTCTGCGTAAATATAATATTCAAAATCATCGTGATGAATACAGCATTTAGGTATGATGCACCCATTGTTGTTACGTAGTCTGTGTGAAGATGCAAGATTTTTGCCAATGATTGTTGCTGCATTGCATGCGTTTATCACGTTTTGAATTCAGATTAAAATTTAGTCATTTTATGATCTCTGGTACTTCAGGGAGTTGCATTATTATCTCTATTGTAAACCGCAGCTTAGAGATGCATGCAAAATCATATTACGGATTCATCATTTTTTTCAGTCTAAAAGTTATGATGAGAATATATGCTTTTTTTTATTGTTGTCTATTCAAATTCCATTTTTTCTCTACTTTGATATGCATTCACATATAACAGCCTGTTTGTTGTACTTCCACCTACATATAGACTCAAACAGAAGAATAGACAGAGAAATAAAATAATAAAAATGAACAAGGGTTTGGTTTTCGTTATGTTGTGCGGTGAGGGATGCTGCGAGAGTTTTAAGTAATGAATTAGTTATTATTAAAGAATGTATCTACCGATAGGAGGGGTAAACAGCACACAAAATATTATGCGTGTCTGTGTGTAATACTGTGCATATAAGGTCGTAGCAAAAGTCTAAAACTGCAGAGGCTTAAATCATTTTAGTTGCGAAAAACTTCTTTAGACGAATGTACAACTACACTATGAAGAACGTACAGTTGTAACGTTAAGCAGGATGATGAGCAGTTTTAGGAATAACAAAGCAAAATGCAATCGCACCAAGTTCAGGTCATTAAGTCAGTGTAAGGAGAAGTAAGTGTGTTTAGTTTAGTCTCAGAACGGCAACCGGAAGATAAGGTGTGCTTTATAGCGGGCTTAAAATTTCTTTTCAGCAGCAGTTCAGCAGTTGTATAAAATTTCATGCATAACTGATTAACTGAATTGGCCAACTGTATAAGTATAAGGTTTTACTTCACAGTATCAAGTCGCCCCAAATATTAGCAGGGGTTAACGTTCTTTAAAATCTCAGTGAGTGCTTATATATCTGTATAAACAAGTATTTTTGTGAAAACAGTTGGTTTTTAAAAAAATTACTAAAATGCTGGATAGACCGACATCAAAGCTGGCCCAACAGTTTTCAGCCACTGCAGTCGTGTTCCTTGCAACAGTGACGGCTGCTAATTTTCTCCTCTCTGCTTCAGGAACAGCAATTAAACCGCCAGGTAAGCTGTATATTTGTGGATTTTTTAATGTTTATATCTGTATTTCGTACACGGTGATTAAACGTTTTGCTGTGGAAAACATTTCTCCTTATTGGAATTTCAGAGAAAGAAAATCGGCATTTACCTTCGTTTACATGTTCTCGTCTTCAGCACCGTACACAACGTGAAATAATGCTTCATGAGTGGGGTTTGGAAAAGCTAAAGTTTCAGCAGCGACTGAAAAAGCATCCACAATATATTGTCACCGTCGAACATGTTCGCTCTCTGCACGAACCCCTAATCGAACTACGCTGCCCTGGGATTTCTACATCGCAAACGCAACGAAACAGTCTTGAATTTCACTTTTTTGAAGCCCGATTCCAAGCGGAAGTTGTTCGTCTATTTGACATCAAGTCCATCTTCCCACTACATTCAGGAAGCATGAATGTAAAAATGAAATTGGACCCATTGGTTGTACTTCTCAACCAGGGTACTGACTTGGGTGTATCCATTCGTGATCTATACTTCTCTCCCGCCTTGAGCAATTCCACAAGTTCTGGTGAAAGCTTGACGAATAAGGAGCACAGAGAGGATCCTTCAGATCCCCAGTCTGCAGTTGAACAAGGTCTTCTTGAATTGGAGAAAGAGATTGAATCAGTATTTGTCAACAGGATTCGGCCCGATGTGCAAAACCAACTCAAGGCAATTGTAAAATCTGTCATTAGGAGATTTTTTGAACAGGAAACTTTATTTAGGTTTTAAAAACTCGTCATTGGCCTAATTGTAAGTGGAGGTTTGTATATGCTTCGTTAGTAAATTATTACATCTACATAATATTATCCCTCATATATGTTAGTGTAAAGTATTTCGTTCAGGTGTTAACTACGCACTTTTACCGTGTGACCAAGCAGAACACTGTAAATTTGTACAGCAACCTATATTTCTACGTCATTGTCATATTGCTCCCAGTACAAAATCGGACAATATTCAATATCCTATGAAGCGTAAAATCCTCGTTTTCCGAAATTGTTACTCTTTTGTAATGTACATATATGCATATTTATCCTGTTCAGCTCAAAAACTTTAATGATACTAGTAACTGTTGAAGAAAAAAAGCGAATAAAATTTCAGAAATATATGAGACATTTATTTAAACTTTCATTTTACATGTTTATTTATAAACCGAACAAAACACCAGGTAAGAAAGTTCATACTCGAGCCGCATGTCATTGATATCTGATTGGACAGCAGCTTTAAATAGTTCTTTGAATACGCCCCTTCTAAAGGTTAAAGCGCAAAAAATGTTTGTTATACTAGAATATGCAATTACATTTTATGTCAAAGACCATGAACTTTTACAAAGTTTTAATTTGTTTAACAAATATCGAATGCTTAAGAAAATTAAATTTCACGCAACCAAATAGCGCATCTACTTAGATTTGCTTATACTAAACTTGAGAACGTTAACACTATTACATATACTGCGAGTCCGTGGTTTTATAATGGTCGTCATCAACTGTAGAGAACACATGACCTTCATTGCTGAGAAACTCCAGAATTTCCCTAAGAAATAAATTTAAA
Organism: Callyntrura sp. NNG-2020; assembly: GCA_027744055.1. Classification (NCBI taxonomy): domain Eukaryota; kingdom Metazoa; phylum Arthropoda; class Collembola; order Entomobryomorpha; family Paronellidae; genus Callyntrura; species Callyntrura sp. NNG-2020. Next base: position 10,448 of record JAHZNE010003532.1, read on the forward strand.
GTAATTAGAACAGAGGCCCAAATCTTTGTATATTACCACACATATATTTTAAAACAACTTACATTATTTCCTTCAAAGGGATTTGGTTTTTAACGGCAGCAATTACTTGATCACGGTGCATACCAGCTTCATCCCTGGCACTAGAAATAACTCTGTGTACCAGATTCTGATTTGCAGTAAAACCTTGAATACCTCCGCCACCAGCTGCGTTTCCTCCAACACCAACCCCCAGACCTCCTTTAATCATAGAATTACTGAATGTATTATCCAACGCTCCTCCCCCCTGTGGTTTGTTGTCTTCGGCGGTGCGAAGCTTTTTTAACTTCATGGAGGTTTGCAAAACTTCCAGTATGTGACAAGTAAGTTCATTTAGATCGGTCACGGAGTCGCTCTTAAAAATAATCACGTATTTTTGACCCTTCATAGATCGTAGAGCCCCGACAATTCGTCCGTATGTTCCTTCACAAAGCAGGGTTGGTTCATTGCCGCTATCCTGTTAAAATAATCAAATCACAATTTTGTACACCATAAATTTCTTTAAAAGTCCATACAATTCAAAAATGACTCAAAGTTTACTTAATACCACAGGCGTACCCCATCAGTTCCAACATAATTTACGCATTCAATCGTTCCCGTTTGATCCTCGATGTACATCGACATCTTGGTAGTAGTTGTTTCTACTGATTTAACAAGACCAACAATCGTGACCACATGAGCTTCAAATCCCTCTAGTTTATAAGTATCATCTTGACATTCCAAGAGTTGTTGCACCGTAACTGGTATAATATTCTGAGATCGCCTCGCCTATTTAGGATAAAAGGACAAAGTTTGGATAAATAACTGTTACGTTACAAACTAATAAAGACAAAAGACATTGTCATTGGCAAAACTAAAAACAACTAACATCTTCAAGAAAACAAAAATTACCTTTCCCTGCTTTTCCTGTCCAGCAGGAGAATCAGTTCCTCCAGTCATGAACCCACCGCCACCTCCACCAAACCCAGCAGCTTCACCTAAAAATAGT
>JAHZNE010003533.1:4407-14778 GCA_027744055.1 Callyntrura sp. NNG-2020
ATTTCTGCACCAATAATTTGTGTCTCTGCATAATTAAGTATATGCCCTGCATGACAAAGATTTTCACAATAATTATTCCATTTCTTTATACCTGTAAAAGATTTTTCACAGTTTCCTAACTCACTATCACACTATAGCACCACCAACCGGACGGAATTTTGATAGGGTAAATACTGTTAAATACTCAAGGTATCTGTATGCCAAATTTGAGAGAAATTCGACAACTCCTTTGAGAGTTATTGTGCTTACAGACATTTTGGATACGCAGACAAACATATTGATTGCATGAAGTACTGTCAACATGAATACTTTCTAATAAATAGGGAAATAAAAAGAGAGGTTCTTTCTATTTATCCAGAATCTATTACAACTATTGGTGTGCATTCCCCTAGGCGCCAGCAGTTAACATCTCCTAGTATTTATGACGTAAGAAGGTTTATTTGTTAAACTGGTTTTTACCGTTAGGAGTCTATATTTGACACCCTTCAGTAATGAAGGAAGGGAGGAACAAAACAAATTAATTCTAGCTCACAATGCTCAATTATTCAAGTGGAAAGTTTAAATCCAATCAACGACGAGGTTATCCAATTTCAGGGACTAAATACAGCGGGATAGGATTACCCTGGATAGGAGTATTGCATAAATTTCCCCTTTTTATACAAGTATTTTCATAAAACCTTTCTAAGCTTTATAGTGCTTTGGAAAAGACAGGAGAAAACAGTCAAATGCTCTCACGGCAGTAATTAGAAGGAAATAAGCACTAATGGGATGAATTTACCTACCTTATTCTATATATACTCTAATTACACACCATGTTGTCGTATCCTCGAGATTTGAGGCTTTTTGGTAAATACAGTTGGGGATTTCTTGTTATACGTTTTAAGTTCCTAATTTAGGTCCCACAGAGCACATCTATTACAACGTCAGCATTTGTACACAAAGGTTTAGTTATAGAGAGTAGTATTCCGTAATTGATAGAAAAAAAGAGAAGTTTTCGGAACAGTGAATATTTTCAACCGTAATTTGATTCCGATTTCCATTTATCGCTCTAATGGTGACGACAACAATTCCTCCTGATGGAATTAAAGATCAAGTTAATCCAGCCCGCACAAAGAGACATTTTGTCATTATCATTACTAAAGACCACTCGTGACTAGCACCACTTGGTCATCATCATCACATACTTTCCTACCTCTCTGCCTAAAGCCGTTTTTTATCAGAGAAACTTTACTTGAAGACTACTTGTATTTACAAGTCTGCGCTTCCCAAAACTTCCTGCCGTTTTAGGTTTACCTTTACCTCCCTTTTAAAATTTCCCGCTCGTTCTCCTTTCTTCCGCTTCCATTTTCTCCATCCTTTTTGTACGTCACAGCTGGAGCGTGAATTCAAAATCCAATTTGCAGTTTGATGTTATAATCTAGTCCAATCTGCCCCACTACCGCCGGTTGTGGATGCTAATGGTGTTTGGAGAGTGGATGTTGCTGTTTGTTGTTGTACATAGTCGGTGTATATGAAAGGGAGCTGAAGAGTTGAAATAAAATGTTCTTGGGAAAATGAATTTACCACCATGCAGGAGTGGTACTGCCAACACTGTAAAGGAGACGGACACTGCGAGATCTCAACCCGTGCCAAATTCTTGTATAATTATCCATTTATAATGTGGCACAACGGCACACTATATAATTTCCATTTTAATTAAAAGTAAATTTAATTACCCACACAATGAATACACAGTCCAATTTCCTGTTTTCTATTACTACGTACTTCATTAAGTACAAACGATGATGATGCTACTATCATGCAGTACTAAATTTACTGGGTACAAAGAAGATCAAAAGAGCGGACAAGGCGAGAGCACGCTTTTATCCTGAAACTCTCATCAAAATTTAAGTGTGCCCTCACCCTCTATTAAGCCGATTCCCTACGTGTACTCTGAATTGCAGATACGACTACAGCCCCCAGCAACATTTTTTGTTATAAAAGGCATTCATTAAGTTTCGTAAATCATACATTTCAGCGTTACACGTTCGTTACAGTTGTGGAAATCAACCTTGATCTTTCTCCACTCACGTTCTCAATTTTTAGTTGTGGTTTTTTTTTTCTATTCTGCTCCCTCTCACCACGGACCACACTCGACAATTGCTTTCTCTTTTTCTCTTTCCGTAGCTTTCTTCCTGCAGGTTGAATACTAATATGGCACGTAATGTAGTTGTCATTGCAGGTGTGTAACGAACTGTGTTATTTGTTGCTGCACTGCAAGTACACTTTAGTCGTAGTATCCGTAGCGCGTACGTTTTTCGTACGCGGCGTCATTACGAGCAAAATAAGCTGTAAATTATAGGTGGCGTGACTCTTAACATGACATGCTTATTACACGACATCTCTCTCCAAGCCATACATAACAACGCACACGCTCCACTCGTTTTATAAACTCAGCAAGGCCAAAACATTGAAGTACGACGGGACATAAGGAATAGCTGTGCAGTGCAGCTGTCTTGGTTCAATTTGTTTTCGTGCTTAACACAAAAATGTCTAAAAATTACTTGACACTTGGCTTTTTTTAAAACCTTGTCTAAAATGTTCGTTCGTACCGCACGCTACTCTTACTTTTTCTGGTGTGACTTATTTGCATGTAATTTACTCTCAAGGAATGATATCCTCTTATTTTTCCCATTTGTATATACACCTGTACCAAAAAAAGAAGAAAAAAAACTTTATGCACTGACTAAAATCTACTTGTCTTTTGATGGAGCTTACATCAGGAGTCATAAATAAAAAATGAGAGCTTTTTGCCTTAGATATTTTTCTCGTCCTCTCCCTCGTCCTATCCACTCATCGACGTTCTTTTGCTTGTCAAAAAAAATTGTTGATTGTTTTTACTTGACAAGAATATGCAAGATGGCACACGGCTGCGCATACAAAACAAGTATTTTCTTTTGTTCTTGATAAAATAATCAGTTTTTTTGTCGGGTGTCTGCATAATTCAACTTTGATAGTTGATACTGCGTATCCAGCATGAAATTATTGTGTTAAAAGATAGTCTGGCTTGGTCTGACCTTCATCTTCAAGAGGAGTGGGAAGGTGGTGTCGGTGCTTCTTTGACTGCGGCGGTAGTGGTGGTTGACTTTGAACTTTGTTGTATGCACTTCGAAATAGGTACTTATCACTGCACGGCTGCTGCTGGTATATGTGACAATTATTGTTAGGACATACGAGGAGACAACCAGGCGGTTTTTTGTGTTGTGTGTGTTTGCGAGATGGTGTGTAGTGTGAGTTGAGTAGGGTTATTTTGTGGCTTTGTCTTGTTTCTGATAAACTTAATGAAACATTCCTTTTGAGAGCTTGGTTGACTGTACCTGCATTTTATTTACCATGACGGCAAAAACCTTTATCGTCAACCACTTTTCCATGACGAGACTGGTTTGTACCAGTCAAGTAGACGATCGTGTCTCTTCATTAATTTCCAGATTCGCATAAAAACGCAATTAATATATGCAGATGATGGCAATGATGATGAAACGTAAATAAAAGCTGATGAAAAACATTAATCTTGTAAGTTGTGTGTGTTCTTACGACTGCATAACACAGCTTTCACGAGTAGCAATAATTAAAGAAATGAAATGGATGAAATGCAGCCACTTCGTAGGACAGTTGTGAGTGTGCGACGTAACAAATTTCTTTTCTCCTCTGAAACGAATGTATCACGGACGGTTATAAAACAGTGATATTATGAAACGAGAGCTCTTAATTTTTTTAGGGAAACTTTTAAACGGAATATATATAGTAAATTGCCCATACACTCAAATTAATTTTCCTAATGGAAATCCAATTTTCATTTCTGTTTACAGCCCTGGTACCGGTGCTCTAAGAAGGAATGCTGCTGCCAGGGAAAACAACGACTGCTATTAATTTACAGAAGGCTAAAGTTACTCTTATTAGAATACTCATGGAAACGCTGCAGGAGAAACGGAACAGTTAGCAGGGACGGGTAAAAATTCTCAGCAGTGATGGAACAGTAACTTCATCCGCTTGTTTGACGTGACAACGACAAGACTTTGGGGAATTTGGCTGAATTTTATTTCATAAACAATAATAAACATTTCCGGTAAGAAAGCCGTGCCGAAGTACTACCACTTATATAAATTATGCTTCTTTTTGTGTGCTGTGTGGAAAAGTAAAAATAATATATTACAAACGTTAGTACTTGGAATGTTAGGGAGTTATTTAAGAAGTATTCAATTCTGACTGTTGTTGTCGTTAGTAACTTAAAGTTGCAATGTATTGCCAAATTTTTATTCAAATTTTTACTGTGTCATTCATTACCATATACTTTTTATTATTTTATCTTTGTTTCTATATTAAATTAAATTAATATTTAATATTTAACGTGTGTAAATAAAATATTAAACGACCTGTTATAAATATGTATGAACAAAATGGCAAATATTTGCTACGGAAATAATGCACATTGTGGCGTTGGCACAGGTTTTTCTCCGGTGATTTGGGAGCATGTCTCATTTTCTTAACGTCTCAATGTTTTCTCTCCCACACCTCCTCATTATCCGTCGCACTAGATGAAAGATGTTACTTGGGAAGCACTGCAGCGTGTCATCACCAGTGAGCAAATATAAATCCCTGTTGTATCTTCCATTATATATGGGATGGGACCTTATTTTCTTACAGCATTCTACAGTCATCAGGGGAATAACTGTATCATCTAGTCAGTTATATTTGTACCACGTCCAACTTTTTAATTTAAGGACTCACCACCAGTACGTTCCTACCCGGTAAGGTGTGTTTTCTTGACTACACAGCCTGCGAGAAATGTTTTATAAGAACAACACGCACACATGCCAATATCACATTATCTTTATCGTCACTGTCTCGTCTACTCCAATTTCTTTTGGCACAGGTCCAGTTCGTTGATGTCTTGATGGCCACGGTCATCTTTTCAGTTTACTGTGTAGCTCGGTTTGCCCCTTACATTTTTTTCTCTGGGTCTGCATCTGCTGTTGTACGTATTTTCAGTTTTTATACTTTTCATGTCTCCCCATAATGACAATGACATACTTCAAGATGCACTGCTGCTGTTACCTACGGTAAGAATCATGATGATGACCGTCACAACTTCCAACAGCCACCGACAATCTTTATCATCCATCGTGTGTCAGACGACGACAATGGCAAGAGAGGATTACTTACCACTGCCAAGCGACTTATATTTTTTTTGTTCCTCCTGTCCTTTATCTTGTTTGTCATCCCTGAAATTGCACTCATTTCTTTATTTTCCACAATGGTCGTCGTATCCCTCAGCTCATGTTCCCCCGTACAGCAATATTCCTCGAGAACAACACGAATAAGCCACGGCAACGAAAGGATAAATAAACAACAAAAAGCGGGAAAAGCTTTTTTGATGCAAGGATATTACTTTCTATTCATTTTCTCTCTACTTCTATCTTTCGAGCAGAAAAAACTAGTCAGTTGACATTGACAGATTCCCCAAATGAGCCGTGGCACAACGACCAAGCAGACAAGACGATGGAGTAAGTACTTGGAAAAAATAACATTCCAGCTGGAGACATTTAAGAGATAAAGTGAGCAATGGAGGAGACTCGTTGACGACAACATCTAGTACGTACTCAAAAGATAGGAAAATAAAAGGAAAGGAAAAACTGGAGGAGGAGACAACAGGAAAAGACAGAATTGTTATCATTTGATTGTTTTCAACTTTTTCATTGTGTCAGTCTTTCCTTTTTCACTGCAAATCGGGCCGTAGTGAAATATATATATACATATATATTATTTAGTGGTTTCTTGATACATATCATCTTGATTCACACACATGTTCAAGTTTCTTCGCCATTAGCAAAGTGACTGACTTTCTGATAATATATAGTGAATGTCTTTTTCCCCTTAGGTTGCTTTTCTTACTTCTTGGAGATAGATTAAAATGTCAACGCCGCTGTCTACAAACCCCATAATGTCCTGGTTTTCAAACAAAAATAATACGCTTTCCGTGTTTCCCTTGTATTTATTCTTGCGCAATATATCATATGTGCCTAAAGAATTCAATAATTGGAAGCTTACCACAAAATTGTACCAGGTTAAAGGGGAAACATGTGAATGCTACTAGGCTACTAGGTATCTTTAAAATTGTTACTTGTTACCTGTAGAAATATAGAACGTCAGGAAAACCCAAATGCAGTGTGATCGTGATGGTGACATCTCAAGAAATTTAAAAAAAACTTTCAGGACAGGAAAGATTCTCTCAGAATTTAAAGCATTTTATAAGTAGCTTCTTCCTTTTGCCTCTTATAATATATGTACCTTGGCATATCCAAGGAAAAGTGTGTGATCCTATTATCCATTCCAAACTTTCTCGTTTGCCTAATGTAAGAGGAAAACAGCTCTCGAAATTGAAACCTCTCATTCAAGGTTTCTCCTCTCAGGTCAACAACAACCATTCGTATACTGTGTGTATAGTGAAATTGCCACATGTGCTGCAGACTGATCCAATCTGGGGAAATTTTGGTTAAGAAGCGAGAGGTAGAAAGAATTTTTTTATACGTTGTGCCTATTACGCAGAGAAGAATAACCATGTGGATTACTTACCAGAAAGTAGTATTTACACTTCACCCTTTGGAGTAGTCGAGTGGATGGAGCTTGGTCGTTATATATTCCTTTGACGTCTCCTCCTTTATTCCTTAAATAAATTCTACTTGTATTCAGGCGTCACAGTAGTGCTGTACTTGTACTTATATAGTACCTTCATGAAAAAAAACCTTCATAATTCGAGAATTTGCATTATGGACATGCTATGCTGTAACTTTAATTTTATATGATATACAAATACATTTTACCACACATTCTCATCAACGGCGGACTAACAAAAACTTTCCCCCTGAAGGTCTCAACACCGGCCGGACATCTAGATACTTCCATAAAAACTGTTTTCACAAGGTTCATTTGCGTTTCGCGCCCACGACAACAAAGTGATTTATTCTAAATCTCACTTTAAAAACTTTCCCTAGATAAAACGATGAATTTAATACGGATGCCTATTCGTTATTACTATGTATAAGCACTCAGAAAGATGTCAAGTGCTTAGTGAGAACCATCTCTCCTTGATGTATTCATCATTATTATCGTTATCATCAGCAGCGCTTTCATCCTTCCTTTTCCTTATAAAAGCAACTTTAATGACATTACCTTCCACTACGCATATCAGTCTCTTTCAGAAATTCTACTACACACACACCCAACAAGCCACAAAATGTATGTCTTTTCTCCGGGCGATTCCGTAATGAGGATCATGTTAGTGGCAGTGGTTAGTGTGATGCCACAGCTGAAGCAAGAAAATAAACAAACCGTAACGTATTATTATTATTGTGAAAGTGAAACCTTAAAGGATACTTGGTAGTCACACGTCATTATATTACATTAGGAGAAATATAAAAGTGATTTCAGTGTTAGTCATCATTAGATATACGTTTGTTGATTGCTTATATCGCCATATCCACGAGAAAGTGTCCTTGAATGAGGATACTACCCAGAAAACGGTAGAACTACAGGCACCAACACTATTTATCGAAGGACATATGCAGCATTCGTTCATGAGATGCTTAATGCTTTGAACACATAACGTGAATAAGCTGAGAACGAGATACAATTACACAGGGTGGCATCGTTGATATGAAAGCAAAGATGGCAATGGCAATACCATAAATAAAATAGCTTGGTTAAAGTCATATGAAAGTCAAGGATGCTTCACTATTTCTCTACATAGCAGAAAGACCGTTATTATTGCATTCTCTTTCTTCTCAAATGTAATTTCCATGTTTCTTTGCCCTGAATTCGAATCCAGGAAAAAATTAGTTGCAAAGGCACATGGTGTGTCATACAAGCTTTAAAGCACTTTTTAGACACCCTGTTAACATTTAGAGGTATATGCATTTTAGTCAGAAGCTATCAAAACATCACTTTCCCTCTTTCTCTGCAAAATTTGTATCTAGACATATCTTATGGTGTATAATTCACAAAGTTTTTCCTGATTCATATTGATATTATGACTTTTACACAAAACAATGGTAAGTGAATGACAGGACAATTGCTAACAACGAAGCTCAATTACTTTACTAACACTGAATGACAACTTTATTTTCCCTTATTTATTCCTAAACGGAAAAAGTAAATCAGTCAACTTGAGTGAGTTGAAAAAAAGGAGACGACAAACCTTGTTAAAGAAGAAAATATTATTTCTTACTAGTTTGCTTGACATGTTTTCTTCGTTCTGCGCCATATACATACTCAACTCACTAGGTCGTCAGTCGTCGCACCGGTCTAGTTAAAAGTTTTATCTGTTTTCGTAGCTGGAGGGACGTACACACAAAAGGCATTTTTCTTAGGTCACGAAAGTAAAAAAGAAAAATGCTGAGTCTGAGAAAGCGAGGTGAAAATACCACATCGGGTTAGGTAATGTTCCATGTCACTCATTTCGTGTATAAAAGTATTCCTTTCTTACAAAACAACAGCAGTAAAGGGGCATCAACATTTGCTGGATGAATGGATAGAGACGAAAAGTTGGTGTGATTCTTAGGACTAAATAATTCAATTTCTGTTTCCCATCTTACCTAACTTGTAAAACTGATGTCGATGTTATCCATCCCTACGGTAGTGTCACTGACGAGAAGTAGCTAACTTTGGTGAAAGTCAGCATTACGTAGTCAAGAGTTGAGAGAAGTCATTTATTATAAATACAATCGAGAAGCAGTCGTGAAGGATAGTACAAGTACAATAGCGTGCGTAGGAGGTATGTTACAAACATAAACAAAACAGATCGACGATAAACGAAAATATGTGGATACCTAAATATATATGGCATGATTCAATTTTTAGCACCCTGATTTAGACGACAAGTATCTGAAAATATTAGCACCATCACCTTTGGGTTGCAAAACAATTCCCTAACATATCCCCATACACAAAACATTGTCAATAAGTAAAACACAATTCCTAGTAATAATAAATAAATCTATACTTGTCAGTTTTAACCAGAATTGGAGGGCTACTTTTACTATTTTTAGCTTCTTCCTCGTGACTTATACCAATGTCAGTGTTCATTTTTGTGGCTATATATTGAAAGATAAAATTACTCCAAATGTACCACAGACTACAAGTGGTAAATTATTGAATTGCCATTCCGCTCGACTTGGAAAAGTTCAGAGAACTGTACATCACAATTTTTGTATAATCTCATTTCTCTGCTGTCATTACCGCCATGTGTGTGTACATATGATAATATGCAGTGGTATAATAAAAAACTTAAATAGTGAAGTTGAAACCTTTCTGGGAAGCCATTAAGGTTCTCTTAAGATAAAAGTAAACTATTTTCTTCATTTCTTCTACCCATCTTTCCTACCTCAATTACTGTAGCACTTTCTCTCGAGAAAAATGGAATAATGGAAGTCGCATTCAGAAGATTGTACTGGGAAGATGTGAAAAAGTATGTATGCTGTATGCTTTTTACGTTTTTGCAAAAGCACCCTCATTCACGTGTGCTTGTACGACCGTTGGAGTTTTGTCACCACTAACGCCATTATACGTAAATACATAGCTCACTATACTGTAAGTAAATACCAAGTTGCAAAATTCTTCTGTGGAATTTTATTTTCCCTTCCTTTTGCTACAATACTTTCACCGCTATTTTAAACAGCAGTTTTCAAAGGCAAATGAACGATTTTTAAAATGAGTTTTGGAATGAATCGCATGACGCAAAAGTCTTCAAGTTGGGACAAAAGTGAAGATTAATAACCACGCAGCACTGTTGGAGGACACCGGAAAAGTACCACACAACGTTCCTTTACAGAAGATAAATTCTTTCCAAAGTTGTGCTAAACATGCATGTTTGTTATTACGGTTTTCATCTGGCAATATTATTTATACATCCTCGTTTTCTTGGATTTGTCCGCATCGTTTCCCTTTCAATAGTTTCTTGGTGAGAGAGGATTATGGGATCTGTGTTTGGGCTTTTCTGGTAGTAAATGATACATACACTCAAATCCTTGTGAATTCCCCAGTCAGTCACATAACACAGTATAGTGACTAGTCCTTTTCATTAATTTCAGTCAGCACTACAACATTTACTTAACTATCTAGTCACTTTTCCATGCCTGTAATGTTGACGAACTATATATCACGCATAACTTGCCCCTATATGACGATTATTAACGATGGCAAAAATTGAATAGGTACAACTTGCAGTTTAGTCCCTCTAACGGATACAGAAAATCATTATAAAAGATGAGGTATTTGTTGATGTTATTCTACTTTCGAATCCAGTAAATATATGCAGGATTCTTCAAAAAGTAACCC
>JAHZNE010003534.1:0-13688 GCA_027744055.1 Callyntrura sp. NNG-2020
GGTGGTTGCCTTTTAACAAGCATCATTTTCCACCGAGACAAAACAAATGGACGATTGTGCAAAAGTAAAAATAATTGTAATTTAGTCAGTATAGTAGTGGTGCGCCAACAACAAGTGTACACAAGAAGAAACGTGCATTATTTGCCGTATTATATTTCAGTTAAGCCATCATCACCACACTATAATGATATTCATCACGGTTTTTTTACCCTGTTAAAATCCCTTAGATTTCCTTGTTCATATATCGTTATGATTATTTATGTTTACTTTTTTTTACGACAGCTATCCACTTTCGTGGTGCGTGTGCAATAAGCGGCCTATGTGGCCTGCTGCATCTAGGGTAATTCTATCCTGACATGTAATTTGGTATGGAAAATGCCTAATCTCTCTCTCTCTCTCTCTTTCTCATTCATAGCTGAAACGTAATGATCCTGAAATCCTTATTGAGTTTGAATCGCATGACAGGAGATATATGTTTAGTAGTATAAGGTAGATACATTTCTTCCCACTTTTTACTTCTACTGGCAATCGCAGTGCACACAAACAGATTCTCACAGACTACTACTACTACTCTACTAGTACAGGTGTCCCAGCTAATTATACAGACATTACAGTACGACCCAGTCATAAAAGTGCAAAGGTGCAAAGTGGCAACTACTGCTTACCAACGATATTCACTTTACTTGCTGCAGCATTCTCTGTGGTATCCCCTGTACATACTCAACATTCATTGCTAATCGGAACGTTCATCTAAATGGCTGACTGTTATTGTTTTAATATTATTATGATTCATGTGTAATGTGCGAATGTAGAGAGGCATAAATCATAATAATGGTTTGCTTGGTTTTCGCTGATTGCATTGTTGGGGTGGACATAATAATTGAAAATGGGATATATGTGACTAGATGTATAAAACCGTATACACACCATGACTATATCTCATATACATGCACAATATCGTAGCGCGGTTATACTTACAAAGTGTGGATGAGTCAATTATAATTGTAGTATGATCATTGTTACAAATATTTAAGTATGCGAGCTGTGTAGTAGCGGGCAACATCAACCGTAAAAAAACTACGAAATCCCTTGCTTTTTTGTTAGCTCTGCTGCAATACACCAAGATTGGGCCAGGCAAACACAAAAAAATAGGCAGAACCATGCCGTGAATTATCCAAACAAGAAGCAGTAGCAGAAACGTAAACCAAGCATGGTAAAAGGGTTATATCAACAAATTGCTGGTAAATATAGTTAAACAAACTAGCCAATGTTGTTGAGTATTCAATTGTTGGGTATTGTTATATTTTCCTCTTCAAATGAGCTACGCGATCATATTTTTTCTTCTTTAAATACTAAAAAGTACTCCGGTTGCTTTTGTGGCTGCTGCTGCTGCTGCTTCTGTTGTAATAATAATAACAAATGATGTGGTGGTGGCTGGTTACTACAAGTTGTCTTTTTATGTACAAAAATATTATGTATTATTTAATGGTTTAAATTTAAGTAATAATGGTAGAATTTTGCGCAAGGATTCATAACAATGTGTTCTTCTCCGATATTGGTGCAGAGTAAAAAATCTCTGAAATTCTAGCATCATCATCGTCGTCGCCGCCGTGGTTATGAAGGCCAAACACATTTTTAAAATTCTCAATTCCTTCCCTCCCCTCTCGAAACAGCGATTACTACCATCAGAGTAAACATGTACCTTTTTAAATACCAGACTGTTTCACGAAATTCGGTAATCGTTTCTACCCTATTTTCATGACGCTCTATCTGTGGTGTTGTGTGTGATACGGAAAGATGAGCACATGTTTGCATGCATGCCTCGTCTACTTAACTCATCCTTGAATAATAATAATAATAATAACGATAATTGCATTCAAACTATTTTTGTATGTGTACTATGTACTATGTACCGACCGAGTACATTATTCACCTCATCAGGATGACGTCATCCCAACAAGAGCTCACAGCTCACCGATATTGAAAATTTTCAGGTATAACTTATGCAACACATATAATCTTCACTCTCAACTTTATCAATATTATTACCCTCACCCTTGGTATTAGTAGACTATCTAATAACACGACTGACTACAAACCCTCAAAATGTTTACCTAAAAATCCTTTTTTTTTCTCTGTAAATCTCGTCCACCCCGAGAATATCATAAAAAATGGCATGCTTTGCATGATATCTCCGCTCTGCTTCCCACTTTAGTCTCAGCACCAGGTAGAAAGCCCTGCACACACTGCAGTCTGTAAACACACGTCGTTGTAGTCTCCTGGTACAAGCTACACAACCACACAGAGGCATGTTCGTCATCCTCCTCTTCTAAAGTCCCATATTCTCACAACACGCCACTTCCAAATGAACCTGTCATGTTTTGTGAGATTGCAATTGCCATGCCTGACTCCAAATATCTGACGGTTTGATATCCTACCGTAAGATAATAGTGATTTGTGTGCATGCATTGAGGATGACGTGTCATCCATCATTATTCCTGTGCTACTACCACCATACCACACACATACTCACCGTTTTGCGATGCCCTTTGTGTACAATGTACTCCCACTGACATAATATTATCTTTTATACCGTCTATCAACAATGCAATGCAAGCTAATTCAGGGAATTTTTTTTATAACAAGGACCACAATGAAAGTAAAGTTGGTAAAGCCAGAGGAGAATCAGCCAACCAGTCAGTATTATTATTATTACCATCCTTCTGTGTAATACAAGTACACCACGCACTTTACGTTTTTTTCTGTTGTGGTTTCTGTTATTATTAAGCTTAATGTTGATTCAGACTGATTGTGATTGCAATGAAAAAAATTTCCGAGGGATAGAGATATTTATGGTGGAGTGTATACTGGCTTTTATAAATTAATCAAACTACCTATATCCCAGTCATCCTACTATCTACCTACGAATCATGCGTAGTTTTTTTGAAAAAAAAAGAAGACATGCATAACGATGAGTCATACTTACTCACACGACTCACACACAACAAAATAACAGCCCAGTAGTACAAACAATCATTTCCATCGCCATCATCATCCTCGTTGTTGTCGTCAACCCTTTCGAAACGCCTCAGTGAATCAATGGAAGCAAAAAAACTTAAAAAGGCAAAAAATTAGGCAGACGCAAAACAAAGACAGGAGCATCTTAACTCTTCTTTTCAAAAGAGAAGAAAAAGTTTTTTTTTCTCATCTAGAGCAAACATGCGTCCATATTGTACACCCGGCGGTTTGTTTAATTGAGCGACTGTGTGAAATCCTAACGAATTGTATCCTTACTGAACTGCTATAATTTATTAAGAAAACAATTGAGCCAACAATGAGTTAATAATTATTGGTTTAGATCCCCACGAAATTGAGATTACCGCTGAGACACGTTGCGAGCACATTTAACGTTAAGTTTACACCAAAAATAAATTTTTTCGTCGGAGTGTACCAACGTCGAGATTTTGAACAGAATCGAACAAACGAAGATGCTATTGTGTTACCCTTTTATATAACTCACAATAAAGATCTTATGAGATGGTAGGGATATTTTTACACTTTCAACATTATCTGCTCGTCCTGTACATATACTGTTTTATGTTATCAGCATCCCAGTTTAAAACTGGTATCACCTCAACAGCCACGACGACATCGCATCCCATCAGCAGATATACAGACAGGTATGTTTTAGGTAGACGATTAGAAAAATGATGATGATGGTGATGATGACTACTATGATGATGACAGTGACGACGGCGTCACTTTTTTGGGATTCATTCAACCAAGAGTACACTTTTGTGGCAGCATTTTTCTTTCATCATTTTTATTTCTTATCAACAACAGCAGTTCTTTCCTCAGCCAAAGCCAACCTCTTGTCCTTTGATAGAAATGGTACACAGCAGGTAAAAAGTGAACAGTGAGTTGGCGGCGGCTCTCTCGAAATGGAGTGGAGAAGGTGTAGAGTGTAGCAGAATGCAATCCATGCACAACAACAGCAATCAACCAATGCTATATATTCTGTCGTTGATTTATTCTGCTTCCCTAAACTTCTGCTGGGTAATATCCACACCAAGTTTATCAGTCATTCTGTTCAGATAACACAAATCGTTGAAACACGCATTCTTACCCACAAACAGACTGTCAGCAAATTGAAAAATTATTGTGTCGTGTCGCGTAGTATAGTATATGAAGAGGTAAACAAAAGGTCTAAATTTTGGCAGTCCCTGTCAGTAACGAGAAGTAAAAAATGCGCTGTTGTCGTATAACTCACTGACTATTGGTGTTCTTCATACCTAGATAAGCCATAATATTTTATATTGTCAATTAACTCCTCCACCACAACCTCATCAAGGTAGTTTGATAATGAAGATAGAGACAAAAATACACAAAAATTTGTAACTTCATTACTCACAGGTGCCTGCCAGGAATGCACGACGAAAGGAACTCCATTTTTTATACCTTTGATTACCCCCCTGAACAACAGGCCATTTAGGAGATAACAACGTTATAAAATGTTAAGCATGAATGATACTCCAAAAAGCCACAAAAAATGTGTGTGTGCATACAAATCGTAATAGGGGCAGAGGTTGTATGATAGCTATTGTAATGGTACAAAGACCGTCTTAAGAATGTCAGTGAACACAGGTAGCAAATGAAGATTTTTTGAACAGCCGCATAGCAGCAGAGCTCCTCTGTTTTTACAACAATCGTAATTTCAATCACATCGTTAGATATACCATGCATTTTTATTGCCTTTAGGCACTTCATAATTTCACACTTGTAGTCTTGTACGCAGGTAGACTATATATACCCCAACATAATTTAACATGGTTATAGTACAGTGTAAATGAACATTAAACGCAACACTTTATATTTTACTACCCCGCAGCAGCTCTAGGCAGCAGATAAGTGCTTCTTACAACGATTGACTAAGGAATGCTACAAAAAGTTTGCTTCAACTTACAAAAGTCATTTAAGACCTCTCTTGACTTGAAAATGTAGTGTAGAAATTGTGTGCATTGATGATGACGATGATAGGTGTATGTCTGCATAATATCCCAAAGTTTAATAATATGTAAGTAGGTATAATAATAAGAGAATTAAACGATTTTTATGTATCTTTTTATTATAATACGGATTATATCAGATGCTGCGCTCAACATTTATTAGGCAACGCACGTACTTAGGAAAAAAAATATGCTCATGCTCAATCTTTCTTACAAAAAATTATTTTTATAAATTACCAACTTTTAAATAATATTTTAATGCGTTATTTTTTATCTACGTAATATGTTACGTACATACATACATGCATGCATACGTACATACATATGTTATGTACATTATCTAATACGCAAGTATAAAATTCTAAACAGCTTAAATCTCTAATATGTACAGTTGTAAGTCGCGTGTACAATTCGCTTCTCGACATTGCCATTATCATCTTCCCAAGTTACGATGAAAAATAAATTATCGTTTTTAGAAAATAAAATTGTGTTCGCAAAACATTTATTACTATCTGCTTTCAACATCATCCTAAGTGCATAAAAAGTGCATTTTCTGGTATTAATAAATTTTTACTATCCCTTGTGTTTCATTTCATTATTTACTATTTATACTATTTTACTCGCACATAATCCTATGTAAAATCGTATCTTTTCCAAATTTCCAACTAGTGCATGCATTATTATTATTATCAGTACAACAGCACACACACACACACACACACACAAGAATTCTCGCTTTCCTGAAAAGAAAGTTCAGGTGTTTTTTTGTCTGGGCTGCCTGTGATGATATGATGATGATGATGATGATCGTGGTGACGATAAACACAGCTTGCCTTGTAATACACGCAGTATTTCACATTCTCTTTCATATACGCGCGCTTTATTTTTGTGGATGCTCCTTATCAGCAAAAAAATACGACAGTGTTTTAATAAAAAGAAAATATTCACAAAACCATCAACAACAACAACAACAACAGCAGCAGCCGCCGCAATATTGGAATTGCAACTTATACAGGCTCACTACCCCTAATACTTGTTTTATTTATGGTCTAAAGCGCATTAAGAACGAAAGTATCTCCTCTCCTGTACTACAACTTATATAGGGGTACATTTTTAAAAACTGCTATTATCGCCCTAAAGCAGCGTGATGAATATAAAACACCACATTTTTCCTCATCTTGCGTCTTACTGTGCGTAACATCATAATATTAGTAATAAACAGATGTAACAAGATGACAATAATGTCACACAGACACACACACACACACACACACACAGTCTTATAATAATTTATTTGCTGCTTTGCCAGAACTTCATTCCTAAAACCATGTCTGCCATAATATATCCCTACACGAGTGTGAGTAGCCTTATTTCAATGCTAAATACCACCTAACTAATGCTTTGTTACCCTTAATCTTATTAATCACATGAGAAATCAGGTACCTACCAACAACTAAAAATCCTCCTTTCCTCAACTCTCCACGTTTCATTCTCTTTGGCGTGCATTATGACAGCAAATATTACTCATTCTTCAATACTTTTGTCCCAGAAAATAGTTATAGTGCTACTGTGTTGTGAACAAGTTACAGAAAAATGGCAGCCGCTTTGCCAATCTTCATCAGCATCATCATCATCATCATCAGTAATAGTCTCCCGGTAAAGAAAACAAAGCAGATTTTGATCCTCTTTTCCCTCTGCTGCTGCTGACATATTGCAAAGTTGTTGTTGGTGTCAGTGGCACATGATCATGATTTGCTAACAACCCAGTAAACACAGAGATATACAACCTGGTACAACATTTTCTACTTATTATACCATAATAATAACGAAAACGAATAATGATGCATATAGACGACAATGAATGGTCTGTTTGAAAAGGAGAGAAAGAAATAAGTACGGTATAACATGGTTGAAAATATTGTATAATAAAACCAAGTTCATTCTCCCTCTACCCATTATTATGGCGACATGTTACGTTGTTTGCTACTACTACTCTCTAACTGGTGCTCTTTTTCTGCCCCTGCTATTAGTATTACTACTACTCTGATAGCTTGTCCGTGNTTGTCCGTGTGTTTTATAAGAAAAAACCTGCTTTTAAAGTGGTGCCGACTGACTGCTGCTGCTGGCGCTGACATTGCCACTGACATTAGCGGGGATGTTACCACTGCAACTGAGGATGATGATGATGATGATGAGGAGATGATGTACTTCATCAGAGTTAAAAAAAATGTAACAGCGAGAGACAGACAGACATATAAAAAGTTCATTACGATACGAGATAGACTATTTGTCAATGTATTTGCGTTGTTGTTATACTTTCCTATCTATATAGCTGTGCACTTTGATAAGAGAAAAAAATCCATAAGCGGTACATGCGACTATAATTACAAGAATATTATTACCTGACACGGTGTGCGCATGTAGGATAGGAAAATAGTCACTTGATAGTTTCTACAGTGCTTATGTGTGTATTAACAGTGATAATAAGCGACAATTTTATTCTTCTTTTGGGCAGTCTTCTCTCCTTCTCAGCGAGAGTCACTCAAAAAGCAAAATAATGGTCATTAAAGGCGATTATTACTGCTTATTACTCTCTGGGATGGTAGACATATGTAATACGTTGTGATGATGATGGTGTACAGTTTAGACTTTGGTTTCGTTGCATTGTCGCGGCCATTCTTTGACTGAAATGATGTGTTAATGTTATATAAGCTGGTTGTCATTGCCTTACTTAAAAAAAATGTTTAAGGGGATCTGTGTATAGGCATGTGTGTGTGTACTACATTGCGCAAAAATTGGCTTTGATGGGATGATGGATGATGAAGGCAAACAAAATACGGCCAAGAAGCGATCACATATTCGTTGCACTTGCAAACAATTAGGCGGTTTCGTCGGTTGAGTACACGCTTATTAAAGGAGCAAAGCGTAGTTAGTACAATATTAAAGGAGCAATTTTGTGTACATTTTGCGTAATAATAATAAGAATGCCGTGTTATTATCTCCATCTTCTTATTAGTTCAGTGTGTGCCCTCGTACTCATCTTATGGACAATTAAACGAGCATTTGACGATTGTCGAAAATAAGCAATTTACCTGTGTCGCTTTATATTTTGGGGCCATCATCTATCACTGTTAAGCAGAGGGGAGGCTTCAATAAGGAAAGTCATTAGCACCGGCAGTACCACTGCTGTGCAGTAACAGATTTCCCAGCAAATCATCTCCGACTGGTTGGCATGAGAAGCTCCTGTATTTCATTTAGAGCGCATTTCCTCATAATCAATTTAGCCTTCGGACCGCATGGCAAAGGTGGAGAACAAACTGGAGAGCAGGAGAATGAATTCTCTGCTTGTGTAGTAGCAAGATGCACTTTTTCTTTCAAGTCTAACAATTAGCAGTGCAGTGTCACTGTTGACTCACGAAGGGCAATTATAATTTAAAAGCCTGCGAGAGGGAATGCAGCCAAAGGAAAATTAAGGTGCGACGCAGTATTGTGAGCTCAAATACACTTTATTCGCCGAGTCTTTATGGCGATGGTAGAGAGCCTGAGAAATAGAAATGCGCTTTCTTTGGGAGCGGCAGCACAAAATAGGAAAGAGAGGAAAGGCAACAGGCAATTATCGTCTTTTCGGGAAATGCATTCCTTTCATTAAATCGACAATGGATTTTTATTATTATAATCTGCCGGCCATTTGGCTATTTTTTTCTCTCTTGGTGCAGCAGTACACTGACCATTAAAAGGCGGAGGGGGTGTTGTGTGTTCTATGAAGGTTGCGGTGTGTGATGATGTCCTAGAAGGAAAAGGATGGTATATGATAAAGACTCACTGAAAAACGGTCTGTCTTTAAGTATTACAGACGGTAAAAGCTGCAGCGCTACCGTATCATCATCATCGTCGTCGTCATCGTCGTCCCCATCATCATGACGATCATTTTTGCCGCGTACGCCATTCCTGTCGCTGGTAAGGCAGTAGTAATCATGATGACGACGATTATTATGATAAAGAAAGAGGAACGACAAGTGCTACACAGTTGGCTCCCCCCATATACTTCGTTAGAAAGGCCTAACAACCTAAACAACGATGACGATGCCCACATAAAAAATCCTGATGACGACGACGATGGCATATTTTGTCTGCAGGGTTGTCTGCTAAAAGTGGCTACAGTTATAATATTACCAAGAAGTAGCCAGTGGTGATTTAAAGTATCCCAAATATTTATCATCATCAACATCATCATCATCGTTATCATCGCCATTAACACCACCAAACCCTTTTACTATATATTACTACCGCTGTTGTTATTATTATGATGATTACTTTTTTTGGTTAAATAAAAAGCGGTAGTAGTCAGAAGTCTCATCGTTATCAGATCACCAACGGGTAAAAGTGAAAGCGTATCAGGCCGTATTAACCGCAAAGATTGAGGTTGAGGTGACGACTATAATCATTTTTGTGCCGATTACACTAATGCGTGTAGTATGCACACACGGGGTGCACAAAACAACAAAATATTAATGGAATTTGGGTATGATAAACATGTGTCTGCATCCCATTACACGGCTTCTGTGTTCACTGAGAAACTTGATAACAATGTTGCTGCGTATCGTTATTATAGTAGTGGTGTGTGGGAGGGATATTTTTCTGGGTAATGCGCTGCTACTGTTGTGGGGACGGGGAGAGATGTATAATGTGTGGTGTCAGTGGTAGTGGTGTGTATGTCCATGTTGGGCAAGATGATATTTAACCTGCTGCCAGTTGACCACAATAAACAATCCATAAAAATTACACACCGCTAGGTAGACATATACACGCATGGTTTTGTCTAAAGAGAGAGAGAGAGATAGGATTTGTCTACAGGAGACAAAGTACGTATGCAATTCATAAATTGCGGTTTTAATTTTTTGGTAAGTGAGTGTATGTTTGTGTATGCGTATGTGCAACACTTATAATTACTCAACTGCTGCTGTGCCACCCAAATAAGTTTCTCATCTTTCAGATTGGGACGCAGAAAAAAAAGTAAACAACATCAGCACAGCAGCAGCGATTGCAGAGAAACACAAAAATAGCAAGTGCATTTGTAACGCTCCTTCATTGTTCGTTTTTTTCCTACATTTAAAATCACTTCTCTATTCAACTAGCCAGCGAGAGGGAGAGACAGCGACTAACCAACAAACTGTGCTTGAATCCCGGAAATGATATCCATTTTCACACCTCTGTTGGTTTTGCAGTCAAGATAAGTGGGTAAATGTACATGTGCACAGCAGACAGCAGGAGTAGTTGTACATTATGCACGGAGGTACACAAATAGGAACTAACGCTGCTGCTGCTGCCGATGATGATGATCATGATGCTGATGTGATTGGACTTTTCGATTATTTTATCACCAGAGAAGAATAATTCATCATTGACATCAATAATTTGTATTTGTTATGTTAAGCCTACCACATTTTTCTACTCTCTTCTTGTCACAATGGTCAATCAGGAACGGGAGGGAACGCTAACCTTGAGACAGGAATCAATGGTCAGTTGTTGTGACTTTCATAATAAGTTGTATGCATGTAAAAAATTAGGTTATATGTAGGATAAGTTGTATATAGATATATCCCTATAATATACCGTCTATAATAGACGCTGTTACAACGTTGAATACATGCCACACCGTGATTAATCTCGCTCGCTCGCTGTATTAGCATAATAAAAGGTTGTTTGACATTCCCCTAACAAGAGAGAATTTGTTTGTTCTATTTATATTGTATTTTTTTTTCAGCCTTACCTTTTCCAGGTGGACGATCCACAGTGGAACCATGCGGCATAAACGTCATCTCATGAACATACCCTTCACAGTGAAGTTTGACATGGTCCGTTTTAGAAACTAAATGACACTCTTTCCTACACTCAGAATCAGCCAGTACCGACTGTCCTGTTTTAGCGAACTGGAAACAAATGGCCCACGCGTGCTCCTCATTAATCGCCGCACTAAAAGACTCCAAAATGTTGCCCAAGCTGAGACACCCTTGCGCGTCCAGCTCACACTTGAGGGCGTTTTTCCCATCCCGGCGATTCCTTATCATCGCCGCGGCCGAGCAACTGCTCAGGAACAACTCACTACCTATATTACACTTAAAATCTGTATTCATCCCCATCGTCAAGAGGGACTCGGCAATCATGGCTGCACTATTACCTCCCCCTCCGGTGGAGGAACTACTGGCTGCAGACGTGTCTCTACTAATAGCTCTTCCCGCTGAGGAAGAAGATCCCGCCGCTGTGTCCGATTCATCCAACATTGTTAGGTGCTGATACAGTTATCAACGTCAAAATCCGATGCTGTTACTCCGCTGGTTGTAAAAAGGGGTTCTACTTTGTCTGACATTTGCCTTCGTTTTTTTCCTCTGTGTTCAAGGAAGCGTGTCTTGAGTTTATTCTCAAAAGACAAAAGGGGACCAGGGAGAGAGAGAAGGGGTATACAAATAGGGTGTGTACGTACGCCGCCGATTTTGAGCGATAAACTTACTTCTACACAAACACTCTACACAGTTACATATCTACCTCACTTACGGCCTTTTCCCCAAAAAATTATTCTAAGAATTTTGTGTGCTCGGTACTTTTCTTAGCGAATATATAATTAGCTCTTCAGGTTGTACTGGGAGGTTTTGTATGCACTTCTATAATTAAATCTCCCTACACTCACATACACACACCTTTAACTACCGACAATGCAGGGCTGTTACGCTGCTGCTGTTGCTGCTGCTGCCTCGTTACTCCTTTTTCTATTCCCTTCCGCCTTCCGTATATTTACATACGAGACGTGGTCTCCGTAGTTCTCTCCACTTTGTCTTTTCTTTTTACCGTATCACATGACAGTTGACATTTCAAACGCATATTGTTTTCTTGAGTCTTGTTGGGTTTCTTAAACTATCGCATTGTTACGGTGTTCACTCAAAAAAAACTAAAATGTCACTCTATTATCGTCACGGGCTGAGTCAAAGCATAGCATGTCACAGTGGTACACGCATATACAAGCCCATACGAGGTAATACCTCTGCTGCTGCTGCTGCTGCAATTATAATGATGATGCATATATGCACGCATGTCAACTAACGAACGCTGCCGCTGCTCCTGCAAATCATCAACGTTGTCGTCACCGCACTATTAGCTACTACAACAACAGAGCTTTGCATTTCAAACAGGTAGTTGTAATAATAATTATCATCATTGATGCCTCATTGCGCACAGAATAGCAGGATAATTATACTTAACAAAGTCTTTTTTTTAAATATTCCATTTCATTCATTCCGCGATTTTTTTCTGCCTATTTTATTGAAAAATAAACACACAACAACATTGAATCAAACGAGTGTAGACTGTTTGTCGTTGAGAAAAAAACTTCCCAGAAATCTTTCGTAGGGTGTCTTCAGGTGTGAAGGTACTACTCTCAGGTGTGTTTTTTCTTCAAAGAGTTCTGTGAGTGTGTAACGATGAACGTAGTAAAATATTAACTAACCCCACCAACACCATTAACTTTTCCGCTCTTGCTGACAATTCACACAATAGACGCACAAGACACAATCCTTTTCCGCGTTGACATGTATACTTATGTGTGTGTGTGGGCTCCTGGTTATCTGTTTATAGCAATTAGCCAAGAAGGATGATGATGATGATGATGATGATAAGTACATGTACACAACTCTGTCTTGATGTTGGCGACCATGTGTTAAAATTATAGACAACTGTCCTTAGTATTTAAAAAAATGTTTTTTTTATTTGATTGCGAAATGAGGGAAGTTTCTTTGC
Source organism: Callyntrura sp. NNG-2020 (assembly GCA_027744055.1). Lineage (NCBI taxonomy): Eukaryota > Metazoa > Arthropoda > Collembola > Entomobryomorpha > Paronellidae > Callyntrura > Callyntrura sp. NNG-2020. Next base: position 12,795 of record JAHZNE010003534.1, read on the forward strand.
TGGAATTTATATATGGGTCACCACGAAGTGGAGTGAACGTACATATATAGAACCAGGGTATACTTTTTTATACACGAAATGACATGAATGTATGGATTACTCACAAAAACAGTCACTCATTTTTTCATGGGCTTTTCGATAGTATAAAAAAAAGTGTTGAAACGTTGTTGTGTATACTCTCTACCAGCCTATTATTTCCCTATATATGCCCGCTGCGCTCAGCCTATTTTTCTTCTTTTTACGACACCCTAATATCATCCATTCCATAAGCCACCACATTAGACACGAGAATCATGCGAATTTTTTTCTCGGTTTAACAAGGCCAAGCTGTACAGTGTGCACATTTATTTTGCCTGGATAAAGGGAGTAAAAGAAAGGTACTGTTCGTTTCTTCGTTCTGTATGTACGCGAGTGTGTGTGTGTGTGCTAATGATGATGATGATGATGGTAGTAGTATACGTATTTGCTTAGGCTGGACTCTCCAGGACAGAATGGATGATTCACTTGGTTTTTGCACAAAGAGGAAAAAACATGGAGAGACAAGAGCTTTTTGCTGGGGTCGTCGTAAACTTGTACGGTTATAAATAAGAGCTTCTGATGATGCTACCAATATTTAGTACAACTTGAGTTGCTTGCTGCAGTTTGGAAGGTGATGAAGAAGACGACGGTGATATGATGAGGAGGATGACGAACAGGAGTACTCACATATCAACACACAACAACACATTCAAGTGTGTAGGTACACAGAAATTATAGCCCCACTCAAATATCTACTTTTTAGAGAGACTCACAAAAGTCGCGGAGAACACGCTATAATGTCGTGTAAAAGCACTGTGTGTATATATCCTCAGCCTGGACTGGACTGAACTTTCGTCCGCGAGAAAGAAAAAAAAA
>JAHZNE010003535.1:0-11724 GCA_027744055.1 Callyntrura sp. NNG-2020
GTTTTTTCGGGCGGACAACGCACAGCTTCAAGGCGAAGGTGATCCATTTAGATACAATTTTTCGGGCGCCTTAGGCACACAATTAAAAGGCTTAAATTGGGGCGGTATATTCACAGGCGGTTACTTCTATACAACGGCATTAAGAACCAGTACGGACCGTATCTGCATATGATGACAATGGTAATCTGTGTTAATAATTATTAATTACTTAATTTGTAACCGGCCTTGCAGGTATGAAAAGGTGAAAGGTTATTGTACCATTTCCAAACATTGGAGTGAAGCTTGGCATTATAAACCATGACCGGAAGAAACCATGAATTTCTCACTGATTTTCCATTTTCAACCAAAGCCGTTTACCATTTACAGGCTTCTTCGGCGTATGGTTTGACTATGACGTATTAATAAAATAAATTTTCATGTCGTCCAAAACCTAATCTACTTCATCAGTAATGCGCTTAGGAAGTTCCACTTGGCCAGGTTTCTATTGACAAAATGCGCTTACCCTTGTGGTGGCAGGTTTCCTATGGAATGAAAATTACCATATTTCTATTCATCACCTTACACATCATTGCACGCCAAGTCAACAAGGAAAATATTGAGATTTAAAAAAGTACCAAAATGAATTACAAATACCGTTTTGAGATATGATATCTGTACAAGCCCTGTACAGGGATATGATGACCCTTTTCCCATCAGATCAAAGTTTTATGTGTGCAGTAGTGGTTACATTGATCCGACAGAGTTTTGAGTCAGTCAGTAGTAACACTTTACAAGTTATTTTCCGTGCCTCACGTAAAAAAATTGTGTAACTCACAAGGGCTTACGATATTGCGGTCATGTTGATTTTGATCATCCAGTCCGAACTACTGCTGAGATAACATGGGCAAAGTAGCATATTTTACACTTATCCACCACACGAATCCCCTGAAAGTACTTACGGGTATTCACACAAAAATCAACGAAGCCAACCGACCGTAATAAGTAAAAGGTAAAAATGATCTGCTTGAAACACGTCATTAATATGAAAAGAACAGTGTGTATGAAAACACATCACACATTTTTCCTTCGTAATAGAGAAGTGGTAACATGCTCATATTTGTATGTGTTCACGCTACTTTGGTTTCTATCGCTCGTATAATAGGGTAAAATGAATGTTTGAGAAATGTAATTTATTCACACTGGGAAGTCGTCGTTTGTTCCATGTTCACAGATCCATTAATGGAAATATTTTGGCCGAAAAAATGAAAATATATAAGAAAAAAGGAAAATAAGAAAGGATAGAAACATCATCATCATCATAACCATTATTACTACTACTCCGATATGTTCTGTTCACTCACGTGCGTTTTGGTCAGGTAAGAGGTAATTTTGTTTTTCTATCAGAAAAAGCTCGTAATGTCGATATGCTGTGCTCCTTTGTAACAGCCCTACAGAGTATAATGACGATTCATTCTACAAAAATATTGAATAATTTAACGGAATTCAACAATCGACCGGCAACGTGAGATTGGTTTGAACCTGAAAGCTATCTCACTGGCTTTTAACTTCAACCTCAAATCATTTTATTTGAATGAAACGATAAAGTGTTGATGCATGTACATGACTAGTGACGTGCCAGAGGAATTCATATTTATGTTGTCTTATTTTTATGTAGGTTTAGGTATAACTTTATATGAATATTACACTCCAAAAAATTCCATCAGTTACTGTACTGTATATAGTCACATGCCACATAGCATGCTGACTTTCCAGTTCAGATTTTAGTGGGAAGATCAGGTGCAAAGATTATTTACACGGAGGAAATTGGGACAAGATTCCTTCAGGCACTTGGATGCGCCTCACAGTCTGGTACAATCGTCGGTTATTTGTATCTTACTTAGACAAAATAAAACTTTTAATAAACTACTGCGTACGACCAGCGTGCTACCTTGATATAAATGGATACATTCCTTCATTTAATGAATCTTAAAATGCATTTGGATATTTTTGTAAGAAACTATATAGTTACTAGTGATGCATATCAAATTCGCAGTTATGTTTGTTAACCAACGATGTGATGTACAATAAACAGTATATCTTCGTTTTTAATTTTTTAATGGTTCAGCCTAAAATCTTTATCAGCATCAGACTCGTTGTGCTAGCTGGTTGTATGCTATTCCACATCAGGTTCTAAGCCTTAAGTTACATAATATGTATGTACCACATACATACAATACACATTTGTAAAAAATATTACATTTCTAAACTATACTATTACCGAAAAATACCTCCTTCATCACATATTAGCTCTCACAAATGCGCAGTTCTTGTTCAACCCCAAGAACATATTTATTAGATAAATTTGATGAATATTTTTATTACACATCACATGTGGTTAACAGTGCTAAAGATGAGATGAGAGGCAAGAGCTATTCGTATTTATTATCACTATCACCTTGAATTTCCTATCGCATTTGCCATCTATTCCCTCACAGAGTATTATCAAGCTTATGTGTGTAACTTGGACGAGTATGCAATACACAGGCATTTTACTCACCAGTCTCTAAAACGAAATTCCGTCTGAAATGCACATTATTTACCACCACATGAGCATTATATGCCATGAAAACACTTTCATCATCATCCGTGAAATCGGCTTTCAACAACGCAGAGAGGAGACGACAAGTCACACACAGAGTCGCTAGCTATGTCTATCTTATCTACACCAATTCAAATTTACCTGTACTACACACTGCTACTTACTACCATGTGCATTCCATTTTCCTCTGTATATCTCTTTAAAAACGATTTTGTTTTTCATCTTTCCGAAGAAAAAAATCTATAAATTTTCTCAGCCATTCAATACAATGACAAGGTACGCATCGTTGTGTTGTTGTTGAAATCTCAATCATGTTTTCTAGTAAATATGTCTATGGAATTCCATGCCTTCGCTATATACAAACTGAAACGGCCGAGCATACATACAGAGGGACACGTAAATAATAATGATCATGCATTACGGAACAATACCATGCGCTATTATTATCAGCCTTTTTGGACGGCATGGTGTCGCAAAGGTGAATTCGATACGGGTTACACAGTAAGAAGTCAACGCGTTTTTGAGTCAGTGAGCGCGCAGCGGTAGAAATGGTCGTGGAGGTAGAGAGAGAGAGAGAGAGAGAGGTAGGTATATAGAGAGAAAATGGAAACGCTGTGATCTCTTCTTCTCTCCGGCTCAAAAAGTTCTATTCTTTGGGGATAGTTAGTACACAATGAAAACACGTTAAGAGTTTCTCCGCCTACTTTCTGTGAAACTGATGTCTCTTTTTCAATTCTTTTTGGTAACCCTACTGCTTCTTTGTGATTTTTGCTTTATGTTACTGTCTGCAGTTCTTGGGCAACTTGGGAACGACTTTTCACGGATTGCATGTGTGTGTATGGGAAATGTGACTTCATTCTATAGATATGTTATGCCTGTGTTGACGATAGCGATGATGATCACATAATCACCGAACCTGTAAAAATCGCACAAGTTGAATGCTGGAATCAAGATTAAGACATTTTCATTTTAATGTATTTAAGGACTTCTTTGAACTTTTCCGCTTCTGTTCACCTGTTTGTTAATGTTTGTCAAACGGAACTTTACCTTTTCCATCGGGCTTTCAACACGAAATATGTACAATGCTGCGCGTCAAAAGTCAAAAATAGTGTGCGGTCTTTGTTGGGCTACGTGGAATCGATTACAAAAGTGTTATATGTGTAATGTGCGATGTGCGATAGAAGAACCTATTTTAATCTTGTTTTCATTTACAATGGAAAGCTTGAGAAAACAAACTGCGTTGGTGTTCGAATTTCAGCACAGCATAGTAAACAGTCCACTATAATTATGGGAGAACAGTATTAACAAATACAAACATGATTACAAATTAACACCTAACTTTAGTTAACGGCAACACCGAAATCTTACAAGTAACTAACATCCCTTGTTATTCAGAAATAGCAATGTAGCTCAGAATCAAACATAATGGTTCAGAACTATCTTTAAACAATGATAGTTTTACCAGGAAATATTTGACATCACATGTCTATATGTATTAAACAAGCTAAAATAGTAGTTTTGCTGTGCATTACCAATTGATGCACAGAGTGCAGTCCACATGCTCTTGCGTCATCTTCATTGAACTAATGCCCTTATTCAGGTGCTTACGATACACGTTAGGAATTTAGCCATCGTCCCCACTCTGTTTGTCTGTAAATCCCTTCTTAAAAATAAATGTAAAAAGTAAAACCTTAAAAGGCAATGCTCAAACAAAGACAACCAAGCGTAAGCCATTGATGATTAAGTCGAAGCAATTAATAATGGCACGCTTCAATTGAAATCAAACTAATGTAAAGTACGGGAAAGGCTTATATAAATTTAAATCTTTCGAGGTGCAATCTATCTAGATCATCAAACTTTGGATTGGAATTTTCATGTGTCTATATACTTGTGTATGGAACCTGCCTTCAGGTATAAAAATAAAACATCACATCCCCTTTGTCTTGAGAGCGTGAACCGATTATACCGACCGAACATGTATTACATGTCCACAACCGCAACTGTACGGTACTTTGACGGATCCCACAACTTGGAATGTAGCTTGTATGTATCAGTATTGCACTACGTAAGTAGGTAATGCAATGCCCATTAATTTTTACTTCTTACAGAGACATTTAATAAATGATCATCATAATATCACTGTCACGGATTCAGATATTTTATGCATTCATCTTTGGCAGTAGGGGAAAGCTTTGCGCCAAGCCAGCCGAAGATTTGTTCAAATCAAAAAGCATGACAAATGGTAGGTTACACAGTGTGGGTATTAGAAGTGAACTTTTAGTACATCACCTTCATACGTCCTGGTCCTACTTTCCTTCCTCTTCTCTTGTAGCAGCAGCAGCAGCAAACAAATTATCATAATCACTTTTACGATGTTTATCAAAGTGCAAGGGTTGGCCGACCAACCACTATCATCACAAGGAGCAGAGAGCAGGTTAATGGCTTTACAGGGAACCGTGAGGCGGTGGTAGTTGGTTGGTGATTATTGCTTACATTTGATTGTTAATGGTGACCACATGTTCTTCTGGCACTCTACACGATCGGGAGGGCATTCTGAATGAAAATGCTATGTCACTGTAACAGGTCTGACTGCTAATAAATGAAGTTAGCATAACAAATTAGCATTTTAAAAGACCCTACATGAGATTTGGGAAATGGTTCAACGTGTGAACTATGAAGACGAGGGGCGACATCAAACATATTACGTTCGCGCGTATATAATATCAAATGATTATGATTATTATGATGATGACGATGATGATGATTACAGGTCCTGCTGCCTTAAACTGGACTCATAAATCTTTCATGTCGACCACGTCAGAGGAAGAGCTCGTGGTAGGTGAACAGTCGTCTAAGGCACTCCACTGACAGGCCAGCACCAGCTTACTCACCGGTCATCTACAATGCACGAAGAAAAAACCAAGGGAGTACCAAGCGTAGGTACTTACAATAGTAGCATTATCACCAAGAATCCACAGAATGCCATACGCATGGAACATTGAGAAGGGAATCTTGGTTTAGTACTGGGGGATTTTTTCCCTACACGATGGGCGGTCACTCATCTTACTCCTTAAACGTTTTTATGGTTTTACGACCCTGATGTTTCCCATCTTCAGGGAAGAAGGGATTTGTACATTTTTATAACATTTCCCATCAAAACATCATCATCAAAGAAATCAAAGAAGTGTTTTCATACTTATCCCAGTAGAACTTTTCGAACTGGTGGTGGTGTCCGCAAGATGTGAGAGACGTGAAGGAGTGTGTGAGTTTTCTGGAAGGCAGATAGATACACGTTTTCCAGAAAAAGAGTGAAGGGACTTATTTATTCCAATTCTCATAAATATTACATCACTCACGGAACGTTAAGCCGGTCAGTCAAGATACTCAAAATATTATATACCCCACGCTTGACTACCCAATTTACCTAACCAATTCTTTTTTTTTTAACCTGGCAAGATTTTCTTTCTTTGTACGCGTTTACGGGGAACATCTCTCTTGGTAAAGTGTATAGGTATCTTTAATTTAAAGAAAGGCACAGTCGGTGCCATCACAGAAGTGTCATGTTTACTTGCTTACGACGAGGTTTGATTGACTTCAAGCAATCCTGTACAACAAACTTCAAATAAATATACATGTTTAAATATCTGGATGATTAAATTCGAACCTTTTCGTTGTTTTGTAGCACAAAATATGTTTTATGAACAACACTATCATCATCGTAATCGTAGATCAGAAATCCCAGTATTTTTGGATCCCCACAATCCAAACAAGGATGTGTCTGTAGCCTGGGAATTGGACTTGGGATAAAAATAGAAAAATATCCCCCATGTTTACACCCCACGACGTTTACCATAATACAATTAATGATTCTCACAGCTAATCCATGCATGTGGTGTAGATGTGTGTAGCAGTTTGCACGTTGCAGAATATTAAAAGCAAATTACACGTTTTATATGAACTAACGAATATCATCGTAAGATAGGTAGGGCTTTGAGTATCAGGCAGAGATTTCATGTTCGATTTCCGATACGACGACACTGGTGTCACTCACAACAATACATCTAAGGATTTAACTGTCACTCAAATAAGACATCAAAGCGCGTTTCTTTGTGGGGCGGAAATAGCGTTTCAAAATAAACAAACAAGATATGTTTAATTTTTGAGCATATCTGCCCTATACTTTTACCACCGTCAACAAAAGTTTACAATTGTACTTTGTTAATATTCCTGAATTTTGACGGTTGAACTGCTAAATGTAATGCTGAAATCAAAAAATGACGTAGGTGGTGACTGCTATTTTAACTTATTTGTAATGACTTAAGTCGGATTCACAGACAAAAGATGTGTGCTTGACGTCTCTGACAACATGCAAAGGGGTACAATTGAAAAAGGAAGGAAATGACATTATCTTCTTTTGTCTTTCTACGACACCCATATGATGAGGTGCTTGGTCACACGTTGTCGGTAACATCCACATTATGAATCACAAACAGGTTGTGTATATATTTTCTTCACCACTTCATAATTTCGGGACGTATAATAGAATATAAGTCTTCAAATTTTAAACTTGGAGTGCAAATTGTGAGTGACTTTGATTTGATCCCTGCTAGTGAACAAAAAAAGTACACAGTGTGATAACAGATAAATTTTTCCATTCATAAAGCTATAGTCCATCGATACAAACAGGACGAGTTTATCTTCCTTCTTGTGAAAGTACCATTTAACGTTTTCAAGCGTAATAAAACCAGGTTGCAACGTAAATCAATATGTGCAACACAAACAAACAAGAAAAATTGTAATACAATGGAAGATAGAGGCATCTTTATTTGAGGCAAATCAAGCGTATTGGTAATTTGGTCCTGTTGGTTATATCACCCAGGAAGAAGGAAGGAAGAGCAGACAATGAAGAAGTCATAAAGTTCTTCTAGTTTCTTCCACTTACTTGCACCGATGTACAATTTCCCACAATGTTCATTTCCCTCTTGTTGGACGTCTCCGTGTGTGCCTGCAAGATCCTCTTTTCTCAAGCTGCTGCAAACCAAGTGTGTTCCCTCTGCTCACACACACGTCATTTCTTTGTTGTGGGTCAGAAAAGCCATAGCCACCCCCGCTGAACGATTTTTATTTCCACTTTTATACAAAAAGCATTGTTTCACAAGATTTACAATGCTTCTCTTCACAGTGATGAGAACAACTTTAGCTTTGGTTGGGAAGCTTATATACTTTTATGACAGAGTTCTCTCATTTTATGTGTAGGTTGAAGCAGTAGATATCACAAACCATAGAACATGACATAATATGTACAACAAACAGTAAAAGTTTATTAGTTTGTTCCCATCCTCCCTCATTTTCTCTCTGGACAGGGAATAAAATATTGAGCTTTCTTAGAAGCAGTCTTAATGCACATTTTGCTTCTTACGGCAAAAAAAAAGTTTACACCTTTCCACATCTCCACTTCATAAAACGATAAATTACATTGGACAAACAACATGTAGTAATGATAATAAAATGATTCGTGCCTGGCTCACTTCTTCTGTCTGCTAAATAAACGTATTCGACTCGATTAGGTATGTTGATTCATGATGAGTAATTAGTTAACTGTTTTTATGATGCCGAGAAAATGCCGCCAAACAAGCTAAAGTAATCTCAATTTCATGCCTTGAGGATATGAGGATTTATTTACCTTTTACCGAGGTGTAATGGAAATTCAGCATAAGTCTCCCCTTCTTGCACTGGCGGCTAGTCTTCCTCTGGTGGTGTATGCAAGTGGGAATGAAGCGATTAATTGTTGCATAATGAAGGCGTGTTGTGAATTTATTTAAGTGAATTTATACGTCTCTACACAGATCAACTAATTAGGTAAAGGTAAGTCATTTTAACCATTGGTTAACTTTTGTGGTGTACGCAATAACCTTGAGATTTGTAATGAATGAGTGAGTACTGACAATAGTGACAATGCGTTGTAAATGCGAAATTGTACGTTAGCACTTCACTGAAATACACTTGTGAAAACTCCGTGAACTTCACAAAGTTCGGAAATGGTATGTATCCATTAAGTATCAAGGTCATTGACCGTTTGACCTGCATGGGTGAAAATAATGAAGTAGGAAGAGAAATCAATCAGGGAATACAAATCTCAGGAAATTGCACAACAAAGAAAATCAGGTGTGGTGTGTATGAGACTTCCTTGTAGCCGTGTAGCCTGTTGTTTTTCACATTTACTACTATGTAATTCAAATTACATATCAAATATCAAATTTAATTACTCTCAACACTCGTGTTTGTGTAGTAAAATTTCAATTGTATCATTTTTCAAATTTTGCCTTATCTCTCAAGGCCAGTGTTGAAGAATGTTTCCTGGAGCTTCTGGTCGAATTCAGTTTTCGTTCTAGATTTGCAAATATATTCCTTTTGAAGCTCAAACACATTTGCGTTTACTTGCCTTGCTAGTTTCTCCGAGTGTAAGTAAGGGGTAAAAGTTTTACAATATTGAGTATAACTAACGACTGGCTCGGTTTGGTGTAAGTGCTGCATGTTAATATTGAGTACCCCACTACTTACTCTTGCTGATAAAGGACATAAATCGTAGGCGATTGTAGCAACAAAGAACAGTCATGGAAGTATTGGAGGAAACCAGTACAAGTACTACAACATTATCCATATCTTCTCCAAAGAAAGATATTCAAACCGAAGGAAAGAAGCAAAAATCCCACAAGGACAAAGATAATTTCGGAGATGTCCCAAACATCCCACATAATACATTTTGTACAGTTCATGCAGAAAAAGGCGAACATCGAAGCAACTTCAAGCTTTTGCCTTATTGCCGGGCACTCAATCCCAAGTACTCTGGTACCTCTGACAAACTGGCTAAATGCATTAAGGTAATTAATTATAGTAATTTGATATAAAGCAAAATTTTCTACTGATTTTTGGGCGATTTATGTACCTTCGCAGAGAGGAGGTGGATTCGTGATTAATGACGATGAATGTCGAGGACAGTGTTCATCAAACGAATCTTATGAGATTAAGATTCTTGATGTGGAGTATGTTCGTGAAAATATTTGGGAAACCCAAGACATGGTGCTGCCCTACGATTGCTTTAGCAGCAATTTTATATGGAATCAGATTTACCATCGATCTAACAACACATACACCGACAACAAGGATGCCAACTTAAATGTGTATAGGTATGCATTTTAAAATCTTTGTTGATATATTATTTTTGCTTACAGAATGAATGCAGTAATTACGATCTTATGAACGAATCTGATTAATTGCAGGATTAGTCCATCGGCTCACGTATACTATGATGCCAATTTAATTTTTCAAGGTGCGATCTCTTGGAATGATATTCCACCCATACCATCCGATAAACTTGCTTCAACAATCCGTATTAAAGAAGTCGCTCTTCAGCTGTTTCCGGAACTTGTGGTGTACCCAGAACGGTATGAACATATTTTTTCTGTAATCATCTGTATATGTCTGAATGAGACAGATCTGGTTGGCGTAAACCGTAAACACAGGTATTCTTTCTATGTTGAACACTTGTTTATTATTAGACCAAAAACAAGACGCCTCTACACGAGACATGACAGCCAAGTTTTGTTAGATGCAGTATGCAACGTTAATGGGCATAACCGTATAATGGCAATCAGTTTGTATAAGGAGATTGCGAAAAACTTTCTCCCTAGTCGATCCAGTCATAGTCTAAAGGAACATTTTCACAAGACTGTTTTACCCCATGTAATGGCAAATGACGGTTATTACACAATTACACAAGACGACTCGGAAAAGTTTCAAAAGGCAAGGGGACAAGGAACGGGAAGAATGAAACTGCGATCTAAGAAGGAAAATGCTAGTGGGAGACAACATGTAACGGAGGATGAAAGCGGTGATGAGGAAACCAGAGATGCATTAGAAGAAGTTTATTTGTGCTCGTAGCACAAATATCGTGCAAGGTAGCATAGGTATTTTACTTTCAAAATATAAATAGAAAAAAAGTTAATACTTGATTTTTTTAGAAATAGGGTAATAATGAAGGAATGTTTAGTTTTAAAAATCTAAATTAGTGCAATCCACGTCCAAATATCATAAATATGAATTCGAATAATGGGTAAGTTATTAATGCAGTACATGTTAGCAGTATATTTTTATTCTATTCATATTTTCTCTGTTTTCTTATAAAGTATTGAAAAAAGCATGTGTCATTTATCTTTCTAATACTATATTTATTAAATACGTTAAAATTAAAATTAAATAAACATGATCTTGAAAATCTGTTTAGTTATTTTGAGAAACGATACGATATGTACATAGTTTCAATTTCAATAAAAAGTGTAAATATCATTATCTGCTGTATAAATATAATCCGTCCCAGCGTAGCACCAGTAAGTTTCCCTTAAGTGAGAAATCTCATGTTACTTTATCTGCACATCTAAATTATGCCATAATTCTAACAAAATTAAAGACAACTGTTTGTATCGCGTTTAAAATATTTTTCCTCAAACCAAACTGGAAAAAATCAATGCTTTTCTCATGAGTAAGTAAATTATAGTTTCAAAAAGTAGTTAAAATAATCAGAGAGTCGGGAGAGCTAATAAATAACAATGACACAGTTATGATGAGAGGACTCACTACATCGGGTACACTTTACATATGCCACCAACGCAACGTAGCATATTCCTCTCTGTCAATAAATTCCACAAGTGATGGATTAATCAATGAAGACAACACTACAATACAATCAACACGCATGTTGTATATGTAATAACTTCGTATAAAATACATTTCAGCATAGTTACATACAGCAGCTAACGTAGCTCATTTCTATAATGTAGCTCATGTTATGTTTATATTTCGTGCAAGGCATATTTCAAAACTAACCCACTTTTTTCTTTCGCCTTTTGCAGTAGAGACAATAGAGTAGTAATTTGGGCATTTTTGTGTGATTGCTTTCTTGAATTGAATCTGTACCAGTGTAACCATAGAATGCAATATACAACAGATACACTGGTACAGGTTACATTTTAGATTGAAAGTAATCACACGGCGTTACATTAAATTTCCTATCTAGTATTTTTATTTATCTAAGCCTTTTGCATGTACAGGGCTTCAGATAAGTCGCGATTGTACTTTCTGAGCTTATA
>JAHZNE010003536.1:0-18359 GCA_027744055.1 Callyntrura sp. NNG-2020
CAATTAAATTGTCGCCATCAAAGTGTCAATTTAAATAGAAGTATTCATTTCGACTAACATTGCAATTGTCAAATTTAAATGGATTTCTTTGATTGAACATTTGTCGCTCATAATGTTGACGTGGGTAATATCTACGGAATGAGAAATTTAGCTCCCGATCTAAAAAAAATGCGTTTTCCATGTGCCCGTCAATCTAGTATGACTGTGAACAAAAATGGCAAATATGTATTTTCACCTAGTTCAAATTTTTCTGTTCTATCCGGTTCTCAAACCGCGCTCACCATATTATTACGTATGAATTCGTTTACTGTGTTGAAGGAGTGGAAAAACACCGAAATTCCCTTTTTACCACTACTCTTCCACGTAAAAGCAATTCTGGGGAAACAAAATTCTCGAGAAGAGACCGTACTTTCCCTCTTTGTACTTCCATAATAGACAGTATAAATTTTAAGACGAAAGGGTGAACCCCAACCCAATACTAAGAAGAAGCAAGTTAAGTGATGACAAGACAATGTGCTCAACTATAGCTATAGTGGTGCAGGACGATTAACGTGGTTGCCAATTTAAGAGCGTTGCGATTGCAATTGCAACCGACCGAAAGTAATTTGTAAACGTAAAATATTTAATGTGGATTGCACCTTGTAATGTTGTAGATCAGTCTCGAATTCCTCGCGGAACTCAATTTTCTTTCGAAAGAATCCGCCAAATAGCAATGGGCAATAATAATAGATAACAAAATAATAGTTCATGTCAGTTTAGGAGAAACCAAGATAACATGCTTACTACACGATAGACAACAAGACGATGATATCTACTACATGCGTACATGTATAATTTATGTAGATCTACTCTCAAGACAATAACGAGCTTCGATTCCCAGCCAAGACGAAGAAGACACATGTCTAGTAAAGTAGTAGTAATTTGTAAGTCTCAATCACCAAAAATAAAAAATTGCGATGATTATGAAATTTACGACTGAAAGTTACTATTTTGAGTCTGCAATATTTTAATGTGGATACGTGTATGTAGATTATCCATTTTTAGATGGAGTGCCATGCCATGCATACGTGTATAATATAGAGTGTACAGAAAGGCAGGTAATTTTATGGGATGGGTTCTTCTCTCTAGCAACGTGCTAACGTGAACTACACTTTTGTTGAAGAGAAAATTATGGCTCTTTTTATAGCTGAAAAGAGAAACTAGTTATAAGGAAGAAATGGACGGTACCAAAGAAAAGAGAAAAACAATAATGGATAATGGACTATCTGTATGTACGTGCGGTGGTAGTTGGTGGCCCTGTGCTGCCTTGCCTTGATGCATAGTAATGAGCCATTTCCCTACATAGTTCGTAACGGACTTTTCTGTCTGCCGAAGACGGCCACGATGACAAACCCAAGGACGACAATTGACTGATGTGTAATTGGAAAAGTAGGCGTGCCCATTGTCGTAAACATCCCTAGGAAAAGGGATTCTCCACAAACTAAAGAGACACAATTTTTATCCTTTGTTTCCTAACCATGTTTTCACTATATTTTTACCACTGCACTGTTTACGTACTTTCTCTCTACAGGATGTTCGCTTATGTGAGCGTCCTTATTTTTCTCATGTAATTAACCCAGAAAATGACTCACGAATGGAGGAAAACTACAGCGAAAAGAAAAAAAATGATACTAGTTTTTCTGGACATGTCAAAACATGTGAGCAGACAAGTTTCAAGGGAAACAGAGAGCAGTACGACTGTACGAGTAAAAGCTGAAGGAAAGACAAACAAGATCCATAATGAATTTTATTACGTAGCACGGTACAGCGGTACCGATAGGATTTGTCATATCTGTCTGTGGGAGCTTCCGTCCGTGAAGGTCTCTTTACTACAGCCGTACAACTACATAATTGCAATAAAAATAAAATAAACCTCGAGAATCGAATCGATTCCTGGGAATTCTTACTCCTTCAACTTTTTGCTTCAGTTAACGAGTTGTCTCCTCGTAACAATCAGAGCTTATGTTTGGTAAAACAAAGTACACTTGATGCTAAAAGCAAAGTTGTTTCTACGGGAAAGTTTTGGTAACCGTCTTGTAATTATTCTTGGGCACACAGATAACGATATATATAGTACGAGTACGCCACAAGTTTTTTTACGGATTGGTTAACCCTTATTGGTTGGATGGAGAGAAAGCAAAATAGTTCAAAGGAGATTATACGTCCCAACGTAGGAACGCCTTATTGTGGTCGAGAATTGTTTTGCAATTCCTGGTAATATCAAAGGATATTCTGGTCGACTTTAAAAATGCACAACCTTCTGTCAATTCGTGCTACCTGCCTAGCTACATTTCCAATAAAAATTTAGGCACATCTGCGTTTGTTTTGTCTTCATGGCTTGTTTTGCTTTACAAATTGCTTGGCTTCCGTGCGAATGAGCAACAGCGAACATCTCATTCTCTCTTGTCGACTTTTACGGAATGGATCATGAGATGATGATATGGCATGGTACGGTACAGTATGGTAGTGTGTATATGTGTGTATGAAATAAGAAGATGATGATGCTTGCCTGCTTGTGTGTTGCTCCCATTTCTCAGAATCGGGAATACCTACTTTTACTTTGTGTTTAGCTGTTGTTGTGGGTAAAATTCTTCAATGTACAAAAAGGTCTGCTTTTCATGTGAAAGATGCAATATGACGCAGGTTTCCTATCTAGCCTTAATATAAATCATCCGGATGGCAGATTTTGCGGCAGCTATGTTGTACGTTCAACTACAAAGGATAGTACAAAGAGAACAGCCAATTATATACCCACTCGAGAAACTTAATTCTGTCGGCCTAGTCGTGCGTCTGTGTGTCGTTGTTCTCTATTTCTACTGTAATTATGCGATGTACGTTTGTACGTAGCGTTCACTGAACGTTTGCACTTTAGCACATTATCAACTTGTGTTCGCCTTTTCCAGACACACAAGAGTGTGTAGTGTGTAGATGCGCCTCTGTTTGAACGAAACAGATAACGAAGTCGTCGACGTTGACTACAAGACAAATTTTACAAGATCCTTTCATTTTCGGAGAAGTACAACAAGTTCACTCGGTCTTTTTAGAAATGCTGATGAATTCCCTACAATACAATCTCAATGAAGCATGCTCGCAACATCCCTTTTCATTTGACAATTATGGTAATAACAAGGTCAGTAGGGGTAATAATAACGTTATAGAAATCATATTACTTTCCATTATGTAAACGATTCAAGTCAAGCAACTAGCGGACAAGAAAATACTGCGAAGAAGTGCTTGGAAATGCAAACTTGTGATAAAAAAGGCACATGTTTTGTGCCTAAGTTCGAGCTCCAAGAAAATTGAATGTTTGTGTTGTAACACTTTTGTAATAACATTTTAGCCAAGCGAAGTCGCTGGCATTTGTAATATTCAAAAGCATGAATATTTGCACGTTTGCCGTTTCAAGATAAGTTAATTCTCTCCTACTACTGCTGTAATTCCTAATGAGTTTAGTGCAAATTTCCTTCTCCAAAAATTCAATACATTGATTTGAATACTTAGCTTGTGTACCTATGGTTTGTACATATTGTTAATTTTTGTTTTGAGTTAGCACAGTAAAGACACGGAACGATATTCATATTTTGAAGATTTCACATTTCTACTATACATAACGAGTATATTTGTGATTTTTGAAGGTCATAATGCCATCATCCTTTTATTTCAGCGTAGCAATAACATCAGCAATAGCAATTGGCAATAGCAACATCATCTTCAGTATATATCCTCGTCTTTTTTCCTTTAATGTTTTTTACTAAATAAACCTGATTAACATTTTCATATCTTGTTACGCAGCAACAGTTTTAATCTTCTTAGGGCGCATGCAGAAGTGCAGGATGCGTTTGGTTTTATATTTCATTTAAGCAATTTTATATCATCGTTATTTTATGCTGATGCACTTTAAAGGAAGTTTTGTTGGAAATTATTACCAATATATTTCTATTATCAATACCACCATCACGGTAGGCTCTTTACTTTATAAGGCATCGAAAGATGTGTATTGCATAAATCTTACGTTTTTTCCTGTTTCTCTTGTAAACATTTACACGTACGTGATGTTTCTTGTGATCAGCAAGATCTCTCGTCTTTTAAATTGTCTGACTGCTGCTGGTGCTGACTGACTACATATTGGTGCAGCTGTCCAACTAAAAAATTGAGCGGACAAATTAGGTACCTCCTTTAAGCATTGACATAAAAATGGTATTGGATCACTTCAAGGACTTTTTTATTCGATCAACCCCACCACCAGCATTTAACGCCACGCAGGATGGATCTAGGACCTATTAGGATGCAGATACAGTCGTGCTCCGTTTCCATCACTCCTGCCATGCCACACTTGCTAAAAAAACGACTACGACGTGTAGGCCATAAATGAACAAGGAAGAATATTTTTGTTGTGTGTATAGAGATTAGGTAACCATCTCTCCACAGGCATTAGGTACATACTTTTATCTTGTCAAGCAAGAGGGCAATAACTAGCTCAAAAAATCTGCTGAACAGCCCTTTCAATTTTTCTCGACAAATGCATGATGAGTGTTAACACCACATTTCCATTCAAATAACCTCTCAGCTTCCGCCCATTCCCATTTTGCACGGGAAGGGAAGGACGGTCAGGAAGGGAAAACTTAAACGGATTTCATTTAGAAAATTAAATTGGATCATTGAAATTTATATGAGCAGCACTAATTTTGTTTTACGGGTTGCATTTGATTACATCATAACCTGACAAAACTGAAGCAAAGTTTTACTACGTACTTACATGCGGATAAATACTACCAGAACACACAACGTGCTGTGTGCTCTCTTGCAAATTGATGGTTCAATAAAACTGCGGAAACTTCAATAAACTGTTGTTTTCTGTTCATTCTGGCAAAAGTTGTGTTGAAAGTAACGTCAAAATCCATGATTTGTGTGAATGGTATAAGGTTATTTATATGCATCTTTAAAATCACTTTTTGATTGATTGAAAGTTCACCTTCCGTCTGCGTCTCTCTCTCTCTCTCTCTCTATGAGCTCTTTATTTCCCTTCTTTCTATTCCTGTTCAACAGGATTGGCTCATTTTCTATGCTTTCGATAAAAACTCTATACATTTTCAACTTAGCATATTGCCTTCAGTTTCTACTTCCTTGCACATCATTCAGAGGGCATTTTTAAACAGAGTACAAGTTGTTAGGCAGAAAAACATATCGCAGTAGTAGTTGTTGTACATATATGCGATGTAAGTTAGGAGTCGAAAGCAAATAGCCAGAAGTTAGAATGTTACATCAGTAGTAGTGGCTGAAAAATAATGCCGATGGCCGATACACCTTCTATATAGGTAGGTAGGTAGAGTATGACAGAGGAATGGACATAAAAACCAGCATTAGCACATTCTCAAATTCTCAATGTTTGCCTATGTATCACTAACTTTAATCACTACCCACTTTTAAAATGGATTTCTTTATTTTACGGTAAAATGGTATATGAAATAAAATGTGGCTGTGGTTGCTAACAGTTACAATCATAATGTACCTATAATACTCGTGTTTTGCGTTTCTGCAGAAGTTTGTTATGCTACTCTTTCTTGGTAATGCAATGCACTGTCTAACATTACGTAGTATTTTATTTTCCTTAGAATCATATGCTGCTGGTGGGTAATGCGCAGTAATGTAACGATTAATTAGTTACTCTCGCTGGCTTCAATTTTTGTATTTATGGCTTCAAAAAAGTAGGAGAAACAAAAGGAAACCTATGTATAGGCCTCTCATCTATATTATATACATTAAATGTAAATGACAGGTGTGGCAATATTCGGAAAATAAGAACTTTGATCTGTCAGGTTTTTTTCAATTGGTAATGACACAAAAGCATATTTATAACAAACCTGAAGTATTCATATTCCGGACAGGTACAGATATTAGGCAGCGTTTCAGTTTGTAATGAAAACCATGTTTATGCGACTATCTGAAAGTTTTGTCAATTATTTTGAATCTGGAAGCTCGTTGAAAAATGTAGTCATTAGTCGTTGTGGTACCGATTGATATTAGTACCGAACATCAAGTTCGAAACTGGCGCCAAGAAGTTCTTCATAATATGACACGTTTCAAAGTCAAAAACATCTTACGCACTCCCAATTAACTCTACCATATATATTGCATGTATATGATATAGTGTCTTTCCATCACAAGAAAGTTTGCCACCTAAAGTTAGCAATTAAACTTCAGAGTTGAACGAAATGGGGAGTAAGCGACTGCTTGCTTGCACACACAGATAACAGTGTGATGTTTTACTGAACAGCAACGCCTGTGCTCGCTAACCACACATTTACCTTCCCCGTCATCATTTCTTGAACTATTGTCCTGAAACTTATTATGCAAATGAACCAAATGCTAAAGAAGAGGCAAGAACCCCATGTATCATCTAAGAAAAGTTTGGTGTTGTGGGTATGTGTGAGGGTGTGTGTGTTGCAATGCAAGCAAGCAAAGCCCAAGGTATGATAGAACGATTATAATGCTGATCTGATCTTCAGGATGATCCATTATATTGTAAACATAGCGTATGGAGGAGAAGCACAGGATGATGATGACGATGATGGTGATGATAAAAAAACACAAAAAAATGAACAGCGACAGTGACGGTAATGATATGCATTGCGTTATTCGCCGAGACTACTGCGATCATAATGTTTAAGTAATAAAAACATTTTCGTTGTTTATCGCACATCCAACCAGATACGTATTGTTAGACATTGTCTGGTTTGTACCGACATCGAACATGTTTACCAAATACGACTGAAAAATGGTATTATGGGAAATAAAACGTAAAACAGTATCATCGTGCTGATGACTACATTGTGCGTTACTATGCACAATTTTATGGGAGCTGCGTCATCCATCATAATCATGATAAGTGCTTTTACAGACAAACTGCGACTCCGCTATAAATAACAATGTGTACACGTTGCAATAATACGACATGAAAGAGACGGTTCTATGAAACATCATCAGAATCGTTGACATTCTAATGAGTGGTTATTGTGTGGCAACTGTATTGTAAAAATGCCGTTATCCTATTTTAAAGCTACACGAAGGAAAAGTGAATGCACAGGGAAAAAAACAAACAATATTACGAGATGGACATTCAAAACGGAAACGGAAATTGATTGTATAGAAAAGAATGAAAATAAACATAAACGACACACGCCAATTATGCCAGTTTTATGATGCTTTGGTACTACTACGATGGTCAACTGTACACAAGGTACAGTTGAATGGTATGTACAGAAAGTTTAAAAAGAAACAAGGGGTGCTTACGGGACTTCTCTCCTCTCAGTGTAGCACTGTTGACGATAGTGGTTGCTAGGTTTCAGGATCGTTACAGGACGCACATTAAAACTGAATCACACAACAAAATAATAAACAAATGATAATAATGCTCGGAATGAGAAACGTTTTGACTGAAAATAAAGGTATGAACTGTTTTCCAAGAGAGAAAGAAACCTTCTTTTATATTTTTTTTAAAGATTTTTTTTTCTCCAGTCAAATTGTTTGCCTTTCCCGTTTTACGAATTTTCTCTTTCTCCTTTCGGGAAAGTATGCATAAAATTAATTTGTTAATATTTATCCTTTCTATCAATTCCGCTCGATTTGTTTACTTTGATTTCGGGGGACTTTGACGCGGTTTTACTGTTGCTGCCGATTACGGTGATGCGAGAACAAAAACAGATGCAAATCCTCTTTTGATGATGATGATCTGAGGGAAAATATTTATATGAATTCAACTATGACCCGACCTTTCTTTATATTCCTCGTATCTTTTCTGCTGCTGAAACTTTGCGCTGGGCTGACTGTTTGTTGTTACTGGTAGAAAAGTAGACGACGTATACTGGTAGATCTACTTACTTTATTACTTTTATTTACTATCAAAATGTTGTTCTGCTCTGCTACTTTATTGACTGTGAGTGTGTGTATGTGTGATGACGGTGTGTTGTTGTGTGCTATGAATTAGCAGCTTAAGTGGTAAGTTTTTCATTCAACAACGGAGGATTTATCTAGGTCTGTCTCACTCTGTTGACTGACTACCAAGTGGACAGAAACAGGCAATGTTGTTCATACCCATGTAGCTTCATTGTAGGCAACAATCATGAAAATCTATAATACCATGCACTTCAGCAGCAGGAGCAGCAGGCTCGGCTATATGCGATGGGATGGTGGTGGCGCTGGTGGGGGGAATTGGAGAGATGGAGTTTATATTGTAAAGTAAAGAATCCACTTTTACATGAATAGGTCGTCATCGTTTCTTTTGCTATATGCGTTTTTTTACAACTACATTACTACTTACTCTTTATACTTTGTTAAAAGTTACTCTGTTTCTTGTCGGCGTCGTTCACTCCTATTCCGCTGTTACTATGTATGAGTTGTGATGCGAGTCTGGTGCATAGAAGTGCAAGCGTCTGTGTGTGTGGGTTCTTTTGAGTTTATACATTGTAGACTCATATTGTGTTGGTTGACGGTAGTACTTACTCCACTAGCAACAGTAAACACACGATCTCCTTTAGGGACACACACACACATGCAAGGGAAAGGGAACAACGGATGTGTTCTGATTCTGATGCTCGGCTGAATACGACGAGGAGTGTTGCTGTTACTGTGCCGCTGCTGCTGGTGCTGACGACGACGATGATGATGGTGGAGGTGGTGGTTGATCGTTACAAATGCTTTAACTTTACTACGGCTTCTTCTTTTCTACGAAAGCCCGTTTTTTAACGTTAGGACCCTTTCTTCTCTCTACATATTCTACAGTTTTTCTGTGTAATTCTCTCTCCTTTTGTAATCCTGTCTAGCTTTTGCACACCCCTCTGCCTGCCTATCTCGATGTCTGGTTTCCCTGTGTTTGAGCAGAATAATGCCAAGCAAAGTATGCAGAAAATGTTACTATTACCAGTAAATTGTGCGAGTGAGAAGAGAAACTGAGTCGTGTAGACTGTACAGTTAAAGTAGTCTCGGCCAGGCAGCTTATGTGGTTGGCTTTCTTATCATATCAACTTGTAATGAAAATGACGGTGATGGCTGTGAATGGAGTATATGTTATTACATCGGAGTAGTAGTTGTTTCTCTTTCTAGGAATAAATGATAATGAACGTGAATTACATTGTTATCGGAGTGGAGCATACGCTGAAAGCATACAATGTTGGAACACATATCTGCTGACTGAGACTTTTTATTTAATATTTGCACTCTTATTTGCTTGTCTGTTGTCTCTTAAATGTAGAGAGAAAGAGGGAAGTCATAGAAGACTGTGTAAACAGATATTTACTTAGTGAGTATAAGCAGCCAGGCAATGCACATGCTAATGACAACGAAGATGATTATTTGGCTTCATGCAATTGCAGGATCCTTCTTGTTATTTGCAAACTCTGTACAAATATGCAATGCAATATTTGAACTGAAGGAACTACATGCTACAAATTATTTAGTTGCCTGTCGGTTCAAACATGTAGACTTTCACATTATAAAGCTACGGTAGATGACAAGTAACGCAGCAGACAAAACTGGCTTCACTACACGAGACAGACTGATGGGAAAACACAAGTCGCTGTTCAGATACAGTAATATAATATGGAAAACAAGATGAATAATTGTAATACGTTTCCGTTCCCTTCTGCCTGGCTGCGAATGCCTGAAGGCATTTCCTTACCCGGGCACTTGCCACTAGCTACCAGCCTGCCGTACACCTTCGGACAACATTAACATTGTCCCAGGCCATGTTTCCATATCTGATATGTCAGGAGTAATTAACAATAGAAACATTAAATAATTTCTTTTAGAAAAAAGTATTTCAGTGCTAACTCCTGTATAAGCAGCACTTGTTATATTAAATATTGCAAATAAACATTTTAATGGAAGCTTGTCATGACCCCGTCGTTGATGTATAGTCGGCTCCTTTTGCAATTTAAAAAACCTGGACCAACGACCATCATCAGTGGCCCGCGAAGCTCTGATGTGTATTTATGTGCCTTGAGTGAAAAAACCGAACAATTTACAAAGTCAGCGCGGTCTATTTGAATAATGTAACAATGTACATAAGCAAAATACTACAAATACTTGGGCACGTCTCTGTCATCATATCAAGTAGTCTAATAGTAATCCGTATAATACGGTATAGTTCACAATATTGGGCGATGATGATGATAGGATTCTTGTATACATATACGAATGCATTTTTTCATACATGGCTAGTATTATTCCTACATCGATGAAAACGAAGTTGATGACCGAGATTTTGAACATGGCCGTCACTTTTCCAAGTTAAGTTAGACCGAAAACCTCTAGAACAATTTTTCTCTCCTACATAGATAGAGCAAGTAAAACATGTAAAAAGCTTATCTTCCATATATATCGAGAAAAAAACGACGGGAGGGAGCAGCAACGGTCTCGTATTGGTAGGAAAGGAAACAGAGGGAACGAAATAACGGGCAAAGAAATATATCTATACACGAACTTCTTAGGTTTCCCCAAACAAGCACGTTATTATCGTTCAGTCAGAGGTAGGTCTCAACTCAAGACTTGGGCTGTATAGTATAAAACGGTGTACTCGTCGTTAGTACACAGTCAGTCACTACAAGCGTACACGCACACCGACTTGCACTTGGAATATCGATATTTTACGCCCCTCTCTCGTTTCCGTCTCTCGGTCTTCTTCCGTGAATGCTGCTGCTGCTGCTGGTTGTTCCACAAACGCTTGGCATACCACCGCTTACTTTGTTGTACGCTTTAAGTTATCTTGGGTGTTTGTGGTTGAAATGAAGAATGGACATTGTTAGGATATATGTAGGTATAAACGGTATAATACACGTCGTTGCCGTTCCTTCTTTCCATGATACTATTAAAACGAAACGGCGTAAAATGGGGTTTCTCGAAAGAAACAAAGTAAAGAAAAGGAGGAGAATACAAGACGATCATATTTACCACAACAGGCTGAGGGGCAATGGAGTTATGCAAAATGAAAGGCAAATTTACATGGTATGTTGTATCATGTTTTCTATTAACGAAACAAGTAAGACTGGCGTGTATTACCTATGTACTTGTATAACAAAAATTACCACCTCAATATTTTGCATTTTATGTACAATGCAGTGCAATACAACAATGTGCGGCGCCATCTTGCCAATATATGGCGCAAGCAAAAGCATGAGAGTGCATGAAATGTACGAGAAGGTTGTCATACAAGATATATTTGTTCGATTACTTTGATTGCACCCATGCTGCATCCCGCTCTCTTAGTTTTTTCGCCTCTATTGAAAAATTCATTAGAAGAATCAAACGTGTACACAAAGGTAAGATGATTGCGGTGTTGGCGCTACTTCTTTCCTGATGCTAGTGAAGTATGCAAAAGTACAGTACCTACACGAAGCAGGTAAAACCACTTGTGTTGTGTGCAACTGTATAGCGCCAGTAATTGTGTGACAGGTGGGCTTAGGCTTATTTACGGACATTTTCTCGTTTTATTTTTTGTCGTCTTTCTTACGCTATTTTCTGCTTGCTGGGCCGAACTGAAAGCAGCTTTAAAAACAGATTTCTCTCTCTGCTGTTCAAATATGTTTCGTTGCATGCATAAAATAGCGTGATGCCGGACTAAAGTTAACGTATCTGCAAGAGTATCAGAGTGTATGCACGAAATTAAGTAAGCGTTTATAGATTTGGGAGAAAACCAATGGAGCGGTTTTTTCCGGTTTCGCATACAAAGTGCTTATATGTATTGTTCAATTTGTACAGAGCTTGTTGTATTAAATTCTACATTACATCTTGAGAGAACGGAGGTCATAGATCTGGTCGCCCTACCAGGAATACAAAGCTGGTATGTATTTTAGCAGCTATGTTGATGTCAGTGTCACTTAAACAAGTGCCGTCTTAAATTATGCTGAGCGGTGCATTCTTCTACGACTTCATCCACTTTTTTCCCTTTTTTGGTAATGCAGATTGGTAATTTAAATGTAGGATGATGAATATATTATGGCCTATCTTCTGTACAGTCAAGAATAGAGGAAGTTACACCGTCATCGTGAAGGAAGGAATGTGATGTTGTTCTGTTTGCTAAAACATATATGTTCTTGCACATAATACCTGTAAGATAATAAGCCCCCGCTTTCCCTTGAATGAAGTGTGTCGCCCACTTGAATCCCGTAATTACTTCTCTACTTGAAGCCCTTTTATAGTCCATTAATTGAAATGTGAGGTTCCCTAGGCTGTAATGGGAAGCTCCATAACAATTCATTTCCTTGGGTTACGCAAATAAGCAGCATGGGTTACATAACTAGATGATGTGTGCTTTGCAAAAACAAATAAGATACGTGAATCAGACAAATGCAGACTGTAATTTATGCCCGATTTCCCCCAAAAGTCGCATTTTATGCCTTTTGTAGTAACATTTCTTCGCTAGACGAAGGAAACTGAATGGCACAAACGGTAATAATCTGTATGCAGCCTCATCTACATATCCTTGGTATAATGGCAAAGACGCCAAAATTAGAATTTCATCAAACGTAGGTGTATACACAAAAAGTAGCATCAGATAATAATACAAATCACATAAATATTACATTATACTGGCAGCTAGCTTACGAGAACGAGGATTGAAGGTTCTTACGGTGATACTTAGCAGTAAAACTGTAAACGTCATATTTTCCAGGAAAAGTACTTCTAAGAAGAGCGAACAAATACTCACTCAAGTGCTCTTCTGCTGAGATTGGAAGATACGGCATGCTTTAAACTGAAGTGGAATGTGGAATGCAGAGCAAATATTGTAGAGCAGTCGGCAGAAGCTGCTGCTGGTTTCTGTGGACTCGCAACTGACGTTAAGTCCTATAGAAAATATACGCTGCACACCCATGGGACGGCTCCTTAACCTAAACTTGGACGACATAACGCCCATTCAATAATGCTGTTTTGGTACTTGCTAATTAGCCCTACTGCCACTGTATCAAATAAACTCAAAACCAAAATTAGAATAAGGTTAGTGTGAAGAATCACATCGGTCGGTATATACAAGGTGAAGTATGTTATGGATAAAATAAGCTCCGTAATTATGCTTCTTTGTCAACGTATAAAAGATACATGTAATTATATATATTATGCAGGCGCACGATTACATTGAAATTATTTGTATAGGTGCGTAGCAGGTTCTATTATTTATTACTTCAAGCAAATTTGTTCAGAAGACGTCATCTTGCAATGGGGTTTAAAATAAACATCGTATAATTAATCCAGCGGTAAGAATATAAATTGTGTTATGATGATACTTATAGAAGAGAAAGCAAAAGTATTTTTTATTCATACCGGTCATATTGCTTGATAGTATTTTAACAGAATAGAAAAACATCTGTTAACCTAATTTGATCATTTTCCCCGGCAGCTCTCAGTCGGTTCGATGCAATATTTTTATTTGTACATACACCACATTCCAGATAATTAAAATGCAAAATCCTTCCAATATTCCCCATTTTTACCCATCCAGTATTTAATACAGAAAAGTAATCCCTGGAAGATAATCACTTGCACTTAAAATATAAATGCACGAGTAAGCGGTTTCAAGTACTTTCATGCACCCAAAATATTTAAACATCAATTTACATAAAATGCATTAAAATATACACTACAAAATGACCTGATCTTTGAATTTCGCATTTTTACTTATTAATATTAACGTTTGAGGCAAAATAATGTCTTGCAATTATCACTATGTGGTTACTAAACTAAAATTAATTGTAAATGGTCTGAATCTGAACTGTCCACATAATGATGCCAGGGAAACCGACATAAAACGAGAAATAATGATAAACGTAATATATAGCAATATCTAAAGAAATTACAATGTGTAATTGAGTGCAGGATATTTTAACAATCGCATTTTTGTTACCAAAATTTCGCATTTGTATGGGCATTTGAGAATTATTCCAAATCCCATGTTGTATAAGCACTTCCCTTTATTTTACCAATATGCTTTACTATTAGTCATAGGAAGTTCAGTTGTCATTCATCATTGCAGTCCGTTTTTCGGGATATTACAGTCAAGTGCAAAAAGAAAGCTCTTGTGTCTTCTTGCCTCTCAGCTTAAATGATAGATACCACCGCCATCACTCGTCTGGATATGAAATTATTTTGGCGGAGGATTTGAGATGGATGCTGCAAAGTAAGAGCAGTAGCATATATGCATAATTTTGTTTCATAAACAAATATCATATATCAAGTTAGAAAAGCCAACAAAGACAAGAAATTCATTTCGTGGCAACCGGCAGGTGACTGACGGGGAGTGAAAAGTGACAATGCTAAAAACATGTGGAATGAGGAATTGCCTGAACTAACGCAACGGTAAATCTGTATGTGAATTTAACAAATGACTATTCAACTGGGTGGGACTACGACTGGAGCCCTATCACCAAATTGTTCAATTTATAAATTCTGCTATTTTTCTTCATTTTTTCACTTTAATTTTCAATTGTCTGGAAGTTTGTGTCATTATCATCCTTTCAGCCTTTTTCAGCTTGCACTGGGGTACTATCGTAATGGTTTTGGTGTGTTTCTTTGATATTTGAAAATTCTGAATAAGCTTTTACTGTCTGAATGTGTATTCAACGACGCCAATTTTCGTACAGTATCCTGGGGAATTGACGGATGACTAACCTATTCTTAAATTATTGAAGAATTAAATTCTTCAATATCACATCATGGTAATATATAATGCATTTTGTGTTTTGTATGGTTGGGTTTTGTATTGATTCAACCGAAAGCATATATTTTATACGGATTAATTATCAATAGATCAGGATTTGGCATTTACGCTTATTTCCAATTCCAAATTACAGAAAATAACGTTTGGTGGTTAGTAGTTTATGATGTTACTTAATTGGTCGTCAAATATTTCTCGAAAGAATTGATTGATATCAGGTGATGGTAAAAGTGCAGTATCAGTTACGTTGAGTAAAAGTTACGTAAAAGCGAAGTGAATTGCTATGATATTTTTTACGGAAAACTTACGGAACATGTTTTTCCTTCTCTGATCTTTTCTCGCTCTTACCATAGCAATCCCCTCAGCCGAAGACGTTTTAAAACATGTATATCAAAACAGTTAGTTACTAAACATGATCCATACAAAGCCAAAAAAACTTAACTTTGAATTCTCCATCTCCATTATTGGTAAATGTCCAAATGAGTTAATCCCAGATACTATATAGAATAGTACTTAAGCCAACGCTACAACCGAGCGAAAAGAAATGATTTCTAGTCTCCAGTTCAACTGTAACGGGAACCTACTTGCAGCAGGAGCCAAAGCTAAGCAGATTTACAAAAGAAACCCGTTGAATAGGAATAATTTGAATTATCTAGTTGATGTTACATTTCACTCCCATGAGGCTGAATTTGACTACTCGAAGAGAATTAATAGTAGAAAGGTATTACAGTTTGTACTTTTCATACAAAATGTTGCATATTTTACCGTACTACACGACCATTGGATCCCAAATCCCATCATCTCTGTGATTTGCGCTTAGCTTCAACGTAGGAGAAAACACAACGGACTTTCTGGGAACACACTAGTTGCAACAGTTTCTATTCAGCGGTCTTGGGCACAATTTCAGACGACGAGTTCTCCAAATGCTGAATATTTCTTGCTGTTCGCGTAAGTTTAACGTGTTATTGCTATTATTATGAGCTAACGAGAAAATGGGCTTTACAAAAAAGGTCTGTTTATTTATTAAGGCAGAGTTATGGCTGCATCTCAGAGCGGGTTACTTCGATTCAAATGATTTTATATGGCATGTACAAAAACTGGTGTAAGTGACGTGCACAAAATTTTAAGAATGGGAGTTGTGCCCACTTTAAAAAATTAGAAAAAATTGGATGTTCAAAAAATAAGCATAAACATGGCAATTTCATATGAAAAATAGTGATATGAGCATATATCAGTTGGTATCCATGTAATTTTGTTTATAAATAAATGATATATAATGTAAAATTGATTGATTTTGAAGAACATTGCCGGACACTAAATGAAATAGTTTCCTAATGTATTTGAACATGTCATATCAAGGTTGCTCTTATCCTTATGATTCAAATCATCAACGTTGTAAACTATGAAATATTTCGTGACCCATAAGCATTCCGAGGTGTTTGTGGTACAACTTTTAGCCATCAACGGCGTATGCCGTACTATATTGACTTGTAAGTACGGCATAGTAGATGCTAAATTGCGAATAAAAGTGTCCTTTTTGTAAGAATAAATTGCTTCAACCTCCATACATTTGGGCAGTAAATGTACAAACTTTACGGAACAATGCATACGTAAAACCATATGCATGCACTCTACCCTAACAGGATTTTATAAGAATCAAAAAGTGAGACACACGAATGGAATCCTAGCCAATACGGATGATCCCGAAAGAGCTTAACCCTGTTCTCCTGGGGGGTTAACTGTATTCCCCTGCTAGGGGAATACAATTAGTACCCCAGGAGAATAAATATAGGGTCCCTCAAGTAGAGACATAAGATTAATACCCCAGGGGAATAAATTTGATACCCCTGCGTATTTGTCAGAAATGTATAATAATCTATATATGAAAATGGCAATTTCATTCAATAATGACATATGTAATATTATATACATCTTACAATGTAATGCTGACTTTTTGGTCATAAATGATGTTATTTTAGGTAAGAATAGAGTTAATAATAATATTTCGATTTATTGGATGTATTGATAATTAATGTATATGATAATTGTATTCAAATAAAAGCACTAAGTATGATATTACGTAAATAAAAGTTCTTATAAATGTGACAGCGTATACAATTCATTTAAATACAAAATTAACAGTATTGTAGGTAGAATTATACAATCATAGAATTTAGCATATTTATTATTTCCAAGTGATGTTGCTGATTCGATATTAATCAATTTTTCTAATATAAGGTTTCTGACCAAGGCGGCGAAACCTAACACGTCAAAGTAGTATAGAACATGCGAAATATTAACTTTCAAAAACTCGTATAAGACAGCAAGGCGAAGTAGCTATGACATAATTTTCTGTTTTTTATAGATGTTTACAAAAGGTTCATATGGGATCCGTATATTTATAGGGAAGGTGCGTAGGTACGAGATAAAGAAACACCTTTTGTTTTACAGTCATGTATTCTAACTTAAATTTTTGATTGAGTTTTTTAACAAAAAATATTTCAAAGTTGAGCAATTTATCATCACTAGGGCGTCGAAATCTAGGTTGTAAAAGAAACACCTTTTGTTTTACAGTCACGTATTCTAACTTAAATTTTTGATTGAGTTTTTTAACAAAAAATATTTCAAAGTTGAGCAATTTATCATCACGTACCTATCTTTTATTTAAAATCTGTTAAACGTAAGAAGACAAAATGTGAAAAATGAAAAAACAAGTTAAACATGGGCAAGAAATAAAAATGAATTTAGTCGCGATGCATTGTCTGGGAAAATATGTTTTCCTAATTTGTAATGTTCTTGTTGGTATGGGTCAACATGTATTTTATGGACATGTCAAAATGTGTTGGTTGTTTGTTTGTACTGTTTCCCCGCCCCGTATTTGATCCATTATGATTGTGACAATGATTAGATTTATCCGCATATTATAGTTACGATTGACAATCTATGTAGCGTAATGCTGGATGCTAAATACATTAAATAATAATAACTATTTTAATGGTGTACCACATTGCCCCGTTTGGAGACCGCGAATTTCCCCTTTCCGAAATGCAAACCGTCCCGTTCTCCCTTTATCTCCCATGCAGTCATTCCGACACGCAGTCAGATCATCAGTCGGAGCTTTAGTGTGTTCAAGTTTTAGTCAGAGAAGGTAGTTCGTCGATTCCGGGAGTCAGTCAACCACAATCCATAAATGTGAAGTGTCAGTCCCAATTTTAATTTAAATATAAATTAGTGTCAAGTGTTAGTCAGTTAGTGTCCCCCATTAATTGATTTAAATAATTAAATACTTACACTATTGTAACAATGTTTATTTGTTGTAAATAAAACGGGCTATTCGCATTTGTGATCAACGACGGTAAGCAAGCTATTTCTATACTAATTAGCTCAAATGAATTCTTATTTCTTTGTGCATTATAATAATCTCCCATAAACCATAACTTCACCAAGCATGTCCTTCCCCTCTGAATTTCAACAATGTATATTCTAAGTACACTGACCGTAGGTAACTTGCTTGTCAATTTTGTCAAGTTGCTTCTGCAAATCATCCGTCAACGTCAAAGAGCTATCGTGATTGCAGCCTAAACGTATACTGATCAGTGATCACTAGTGACTCTATTTG
>JAHZNE010003537.1:0-11182 GCA_027744055.1 Callyntrura sp. NNG-2020
GTTGTAATTTTGGCTTGTTCACTATCATCATCATCATCATGGAATTGATAAAAACTATTTTATAACAATTATATACTTTTATATATATATATATATATATATATATTTCATATCGATTGTAATTAATTAATTAACTATTAACATCCAAGTACAGTCTGCCGTAGTTTAACTTTTCCCGGTCGACCACCCCACCTGCTATGGCATTTTATCTTCCTATTATTTTTTTTTCATTCGCAAATTCGCATATACCCTTATCGTCTTTCATTTAACAAGCACGGTAACACAGCAGGTGGCGTAGTCAACCTGAAAAAGTTGACCAAAGTTACTACGAGACGTACTGTAAAGAAAATAAAAAACTATAATCGTCATCATCATCATCATCATCATCATCATCATCCCGTTGACAATATAAATTTTAAAAAGATCTGTTGCCGTACAAAAAAATACTTATAATATGTTTCTACTTTGTTTCCATACCCTGCCAGGTTTGCTTTTGGCAATTTGTAGTTGCAGTTGCAGTGTTGCAGTAGCAGCGGCGATGTTCTTGACAGGAGAACATTATATGTTTTTTGTACCCTCTTTTCACAAAATGGCAAGACGTGGCAAAAAGTTAACAATGAGAGAAGAGCTTAAAAATTATGTGACAATCAATAATCCTATACAGTTTCTGACTATTCTGACTACTACAAACTACTACTCGAAAGTTGTACATGACCGCCCTGAAACAGGAAATGGCGGAACAAAATTCGACTACTAACTTACAATTAAGTGTGTGATTTTAACGACTCGTTAAAATCCGTACTGATTATCGGTAGAGTGACGACGACAATTGCCTCAACAACAATTATTGCTGCTGTTTTGAGAATCATCTTTTGTAAATGACATTTCATCACAGTAAATTATAAAAAGAGATTATTAATTACATTTTTAAGTCAAATCCAAATCCAAAAATTGTGACGCCAAAGGGCAGTCCCCTCCCGTCGCACCCCCTTGCCCTTCCCCATCCTCCCCGGCTTCCCTGTCATTTTCGTATCCGTCGTTGGGCTCGATTAAATCCACAAAAGCGCATTTATTGAGCAACTGCATCACATGAGAGGACTCCCGGAGGAAGACGTGTCTATTCTCCAAAATGGCCTTGACCAGGGTACTCGGATCCTCCACAAAGTTAAGCTCGGATGGAATCCTCCTCGGCATGTCCCCCGCCCCTCTGGCGTCTAGCTGGTGTTCCTCTTGTATCAAGTGCTCGTATAAGGGGGCGTAGATAGGGAGTAAAAAGCCCGTTTTTAAAATGTACCCCCGATTTAGCCCCTCCTGCTCCGCGGTCCCCTCCCAAGGTCGGGGAAGTAATCCGAGAAATTTGGCAAACGCCTTTTGCTCCTCCATCCCTCCAAAAAATAAATTGGCCGACGCCAAAAGTAACGGAGCCAGGAAGTCATTAGGGATTAAAGGAGACATCGCGCTGCTGCTGTCCAGTCTCGAATTCTGGGGCGGCAGGGTCAACTTTCGGTTGTTCACCAAGATATCTTGACCTTGGGCGGTGCGCGGGGAGAACAAGTGTAGTTTCACGGAAGGATGGACCGTCCCATTTTTAAAATACCACATCAGTTCATTCGCCTCGTACGGACTGAGTAACAAGAGCACCATCACCTGTCGCCGCCCAATTCTCGAGCTCGCCAAGTAGCTCAAGGGTCGCAAGAAATTGTCCAGCTTATCCCGACTCCCGCCCCGTCTGATCACCTGAACAAAATCGGGGCTCGCAAAAATGTGGGTGGCCCAACAATGCGGTTGGGCAATGGAGTAAAAGGTGGTGTCCCTAAAGATATCCCCCAACCGCACCAACGAAAACGCCGAGGAATGTACAGGCGGCCACAGGTCCATTTCCGGCACGGCCACTTTTCCAGAAAAGACAAAGTCTCGCACAACCTTGGTTAAGTTAGGCTCCGCATGCTTCAAATATTTCGAGCGCTTCACGCACCGGATCTCTTCGTGCTCCGGCTCCAGCTCGAGCTCCTTTTCCTGCTCCTCCTCAAAATTATTGGCGAGGTAGGTCCGCCCTGGAATGTGAGCGATACACTTGTTCCCTACCGCATTCTGGATGTCATCGTACACTTGCTCCACGGCTTCCGGCAGGGTACCATTATCCTCCTGCAGCTTCTGTTTCCTTATCGAGAACCACCTTTCCAACAAGGGGCTAATCGGCTCGTGGGTCAAATATATCCCGTACATCTCCTTCAGCTCCACAATTTCCTCGTCTATGCAGTGGTTTCCCAGAACGCGGGCTTGTTTCAGACGTTGCCCCGTGGAAATGGAGGGGAACAGGTCAATCGTGTGTTCGTAAATCCCTTCCGCCGCCAATTTCTGGGCGTAATTCTTCCCCGCCAACGCCCAATGGATAAGTCCTTCTTTCTCGAACTCGGCGCTGTTCTCGGTGACCCATTTGAGAATGTCTTCAGTGACCAGGGACCGTTCCAACTGATAAGCCCCTCCGAGGGTGACCAACTCTTGTATTTTGTTGGACACCTCATGGCTCAAGTAGAAGGTCACGGAATGACCCCTCCCCATTTTTCTCATCCGCATCGCCGCTTGTATCAATTTATCCCGACGCATGCCACTCCCCACAGTTACCGCGGCTTTAAAGCCGTTCGGAAATTTCAAGTCTGTTCCACGTGTGTGCTGGTCGTCCAAAAAGATGGCGCACTTTTCCAAGCGCTCCCTGTAGGGGGACACCTCCAGCGGGATATCCGCGGCGTTACACTGCGTCGTCCGTCGGTGTCTAAATTTCCTTTTCTGATTCAACGTCGCAAATTCCGAAGCGCGGCGGACCTTCACGAGCAGCTCGTTTTTGTCGTTGAAATAAACCACGCCCTCCAGCGCCACGTCAATCTCCAGCCACAACTGCGCCACCTGCTCATTCCCCAGCTGCAGCATCAACGCCCCGGCGTCAATAAGAACCCTGGCACCATCCCACTGACAATTGTACAAAATTTCCCCGCACGTTATCCCCATCGCCAAGGACCGCGTGCAACTGTTTTCCTGTTGCTTCAACATCTGCTCCATCGTCCGATTCGTTTCCTGAAGCTGGGGCAAGTCCTGCTGCTTAATGGGCAAGGGGAGGAGCACGCTACAGTCGTTGGTGCCACTGAAGCCGGAAGTGGGATGCCGATTCTTTTCATAGCAGAGGTCCCACGCGGTGGTCACAATTTTTCGGGGGAACTGCTTTGACTCCCGAGGGAAGACCTTGTTCGCCAGCCAAAAGTCAATGACCCGCCGATTTTTCCGCAGGACCGGGAACAAATAAACGGTCCTTTGCTTGAAGTCCCGGAGATTGACCCCCTTGAAGAATCTGATGCTCGGCTCCACCCTCTCCCGCTGCAGGGACGATATCCACTCGTAGTAAATCTGTTCTGGCCCTGGCGCCGATTTCAGCACGAGGAACGCTTCCATCAACTGCTCATCTGTCAGACCACGTGCAAAATACCCCGGCGAAGATATCCGGAAAGGAGGAGGACCTTCTCCAACCTCTCCTGGTCATCTTTAAAAATTTCGAGGACCGCCTCATGCACCTCCCTCGTGGTCTCCCGGTCCGTCAAAAACTTTTTCGTTACTTCATACTCCTCTCGCGTCAGGACCATCTCCAGGAGGGAGGATTCCCCTCCCAAAATCTTATTCGCCAACAGCTCGTAAAATTCCGCTTGGCACTGGTCACTGAGCAGGCGACAGGGGGCAAACTGCTCGGGATACTGAATGTAGGTATCCTTCTCGAACTCCACCACACTTTCCCCATATTTCCTCGCCAGGACGCAAACCACTCCTGGGATGAGGTTGAGGATCCGTTGACAAGTCAACCACCGGTTGGTGCCCCCACTCAGCGACAACTGCGTCCCCGTCGTGTAGATCAACTGATACTTGGCACTCAGCAGCTCGTCGCTTTCATCCAAGATGTCTCTACAGTGCGCCCTCAGCCAATTCTCCAATTTCAACAGTTCCAACCCAAACATCACCGTCTCATCCTTGAACGCCAACAATTTTTCGTACGCCATCAGTCTCGGCGACAGCCGATACTCCGCCAAGGTCAACACACACCCCCGCCCTTCCATGCATTCCCCGTACACCTGCCAGATTCGAGGGAGGCACTCTTTTATTTTGGCGTCGCGTCGACAAGGAACCTCGTACACCTTCCGGTTCAACAGACCCCCAATCGCGTGAGACAGTAGATCCAAGTTTGTCTTATAAATCGAGTTCAGCACGGTGACCCTCGACATCACGTTCTTCTCGCGGGCCAGGAAGGACACCAACATGGGCACTATCAAAGACGTTTTCCCCTCCCCCATGTTCAACTGCATCACCCCATTCCCCCCATCCGGCATGTGGATCATCTGCTGAGCGACGTCCACTTGAATGGGTCGAATCATCAAATCCAATTCCAACTCGAGCAACAACCACTCAGGACACTTCTTTGGGCTCCAGTTAGTGTGCCCTTTGTTCTCGAGCTCGCGTTCCAACTCTGTCGCCATTTGAGGGCCCTCCAAGCGATATTTAATACAGCGGTTCACTCGTTTAATGTGACTTTGGAGGACCCCCATGGCACCCACATGATCCAAAGTTACTTCCGGGGCGCCACTCACCCGAGGGTCCATCACCAATTGTCTGAGAAGATGGATGGGCACCAATCTGGGGAATAAACCGCAGGTGTGCAGACATTTTGCCAGGTCGGTACTAAGTACTCCGTCTATGAGTTCCTCAAAAATGTCCTCCACCGTCGCCCCCAAAATACTTCGTTTTTCCCTCAAACTGTCATTGTCTTCCTCACCGTCTTCTTCTTCCCCCTCCCCTACCAGCTGCCCCCGGGAATAAATGAGGGTTGATGCCCCTCCACCCAGGGAGGACATTCCACTCCAAAATGTGCCCAACGTCACCCTCAGGGGGTGCTCCCTTTCCTTCTCCAGTATCACCGTTACTTCCGCCACGTCCTTTTGCACGGGGGACGAGCGTCCTCCCGAGTTGCGATTCGACTTCCATCGTTCGTATAGTCTGGTTACCTCCATATGTACTCGAGTCACAAAATGTTTAAACTGTGAATTCCGGAACCATTCGGAGATCAGTGCCTGGACTTCCAGCTGCACCACTAATGGAAGTACTTTCGACCACGGATTCATTGTCATGTAGTTGGTGAAGTAGCTGTGAACGGTGGTCACGTTGAAGGTCGGGCTCCTGGCGAGATGCAAAAGTCCCTGGGATAACTGATTGATCTCTGCCGCCACGATCTGCTCATGTCGGGCTGCGCAGTTCTCATAATGTTGGCGTTTAACCTGTGCGTCCCCCTCGACGGGGGGTACCATCGCCCCAGAAAATGGGAGGGCCGTGGAACGGAGAAGACTGCGAATGGGCTCGAGGAGAAACTTGTGGTTTCTGGGGGTGAACGGCAACTCGGAACCGATGGGGTGGGGCCAGTTGGCGTGGAACCGGAAGCGGGATATGTAGTGGATATTAAGCAGTTGTGACCTGGTGGTCTCTTTCAGATATGCCAAGGTGCACAGGATCAAGGTCAAGGGATTCTGTAAATTTTGCTCTTCCGCACACCACGCCAAGTTGTACAAGCGAAGCCAATCCCGGCGCGTGTTGAGACCCATCCACAGCTTGATGGTGCCGCCAGAGAGGAATTCCACGAAGCTGTTGGAGCCGCTCACTTCTTCCGGGGTTATCAGGAAAGGGAACAGTTCCGAAGTGGGGGGAGGGTAGAGGGAGCCCACAGCATTGGAGCGACGAGCTTGGGAGATCTCCCGAAGAACGGAAGACCCTTCCTGGCGTCGTACCATGAGCAGAAGGTCGCCGGTAACTGTATTAGTGCCACGGGCAACGTACGCAGACGGGATGTTCTGAGAATTTATGTACGCACACGGGTTGTACAGGAACTGGTGTCGGCGATAACCTCTGAGCCGTAGTAACTTCTTCCCATCATCGGTGATCCGGAGCCCCTCATCTATGAGACACCACTTGTACGGAAATAAATCCAGGAGTCGCTCGCTGTCTTCGATAAGCTTCTGGACGAGGATTTCATACCCGTCGTAGGCGGCGTACGAGGGAAACGACGTGAGCCACCGGATCTGCTCCATCGTTCGCGCCTTTGGGGGGTAATACTCCCGCTCCGGGGAAAAATTTTGAATGATATGCAAGGTCCGTTTGCACTCGAAATCGTACGGAGAGCAGCTCCACACCAGGCCTGACTGGAGGATCCACACCGCCATTTCCGTGCCGGTGAGCCCCGTCAACGGATCCGGGAGGAAGGAAGCCGTCGCCCCGTGAAGGGCCGCCAGGTACAGCCAAGCAGACTTGTTTTTGTCCGCCTTCAACCGTCTCATAACGGGGTCCACCTCGTACACGAAAAAGGGCGGTTGACGCATAAAACCGTTGCTGCTGTCGTCATTTCGAATGATCGTCACGTGATGGTCCCCGTTAATGGCGTTGTTTCCCAGGACTCCGTGCGGAACCAAAATCAGCTGATGCACTCCCGCCACCTCCGCCACGGTCGCTTTCTCCAGCAACAGCGCATTCCGCAATCCGACCAGAGTCCCCCTATTTTGGTTCAACGCCACGAGATAACCCGGATACTCCACACTTTGTAGTCGACCCTCGCTCAGCGTAAAATTCAAACCCATTCGGGGCAAACTTGCTGACACTCTTGGTGCTGAGGTTATCTCCCCGTGAGGCCCCACCGTGGTGGTACGGGCGTTCCAGAGAATATTAATGTGACGCCAGTCCTCAATTCGGGATAACACCTGACTAAGTAGCAGGCATCCCAGGGACTCGATCGAGAGCACGTATTTCCCCTCCGAATGGTGGACCAACGTCCACCTCCCAGTTTGGCCATCCCGCACCATCCGATAATCCGGGTCCACAATGGTAGAGGTCAAATTCTCTGGACGATCGAGAGCACGTATTTCCCCTCCGAATGGTGGACCAACGTCCACCTCCCAGTTTGGCCATCCCGCACCATCCGATAATCCGGGTCCACAATGGTGGAGGTCAAATTCTCTGGACTGGAGACTGTCTCCGTCCCCGACGTGGAGGTTATCATCCTCTTCCGGAAGTAGACCTCCATCCTACGGGGATTCCACCAGTGGGTGTAATTCTCCACAAAGGGGGACGCCAAAACCGTTCGAAAAATTTCCGGATCTAGCAGTTCCAAGTAGTTATCCTCCTCCGAACTCCGGTCGGTCTCCTCCCCCTCATCCTCCTCCCCTTCGTCCCCCTGATGCTCGCGACAAACGCAAACCAACTTATTTTTGTACGTCGCCTGGAAGAAGGTGTAGTAGCGACCATTGATTTTATTTAGAGTGGTAAACGTGGTCGCGTCTCGCTGCACCCGGAAGTTCTCCCCGCACCGATTCCCAAAGTATCTTTGAAACAGCACATCTTGGCTTATCGATTGGGGTAGATGCGTCGGAGGGTAAGAGTCTACCAGAAAGGCGCCGCCGATAATATCAACGAACACGTTGTGTATCTTCCCGTTGACGTAGTCAATGTGTCCTTGGTACACATGCTTCTTGTCTGATTGGGAGCATTTTCGCCACGTGCTCGTTTTAATGGCGGGCAAGTTGGAGTCGGCGGATTTGTTCCAGAGGGAGTGAACAAATTCCAGAAGGGTAGAGGTCACCCCCAGTTTTTTGAGGCGGCGGTGCAAATGTCGCTCCAAGTCGAGAGGGATCCTTTGTCGGGCGATCTTCAATAAAATCTGCATAAATGGTGACAGGCGTCGGTGTACCTTTTCCACGTTGACGTAATAATGCATCCCAGATAAAACTTGGAGGTAGTGGGTGACCTCTGCAGAGGTGGGGAAAAGCCACCTCTCGACTACTTCCCCCTGATCTTGGAAAGAGGAGGAAGCTTCAGTAACATGATAGGTAAATGCAGACGCCACGAGGGTCTCGACAATTCTGGCTTTTAAGAACAACTGTTCATTTTCCCTCTGGACGGGATCCTGTGCAGGCACCAAGCTCAGCTGATTTTCCACGGTTTGGACCCATCCATTCAAGATAACCCGGCATTTCTCCAGAAGCCGGGCGCACAGCTCCCGGATCGCGTCGGATCGACCGAATTTCATAATTTGTAGAACGATCGCCACCGGAATGAATAAAGTGGAAGGAGAACTCCAGTTGTGAGAGTGGGTCGTGATTATCCCCTTCAGGAGTTGGAGCATTTCTTCAGAAAAATCCGCGTTTGAAAAATCCGACTGGAGCCTGCGACTCGCAACCTGTTGCTCCTCATCTCTCTCCAGCTTCCCCGCGCTCCAGATACTCTGCAGGATAAGCGCCAGTACCGGCTCCTTTTCAATGTTCAAATTCTTCTCGGACAAAAACTTATACAAATTCCGCAGCTGGAGCCGGTGACCACTTCGCAAGCTGCCAAAGGCCAAGTACTCGGCTGTCGGAAGACCCGCCGTGTTGAGGGCGGACTGCTCGGCGATCACGTAATTTTGGGAGTGTGAAGTCCTTGACACAGCAAACTGGAGACTTTTGTAGAGCCGCTCCTCATCGTAAGTGGAGACCAGCTGAAAACTGAACGGGTCCCCGTTACCCTGATAATCGGACAACTTGGGGACGTGGAACAACCGACAATTCATCCCATTATCGACCACAAAATTATCCGGGCTGGTGACGAACACGTCCAGCATTTTGTTGTAGTGGGATACCGACACCGGCTTGGCGGTGCTGCCGACGCGTACCAACTCTGGATATCGAATGTATCTTTGGGTGTACTCTTTTATGGGACCGTACGAGGTCAACCAGTTGGTACTAATGCTCCTCGCCCCACCTGCTTCTTCATCCTTATCCTCCAAATAGTTCCACCCGTCCTCCTCATTTCCCTTCCCCAAACTCAAGATCTCCTTCCCGATAAGCAATAGCGCATCTCGAACCACGCTGATCTCCAAGGGGATCAACAACTCAAATATCAGTGCCCACTGGAAGGTTATCCCCTTCGGGAGCGGTCTCTCGAACCGACGCACCGACAACTTCTTTCGGTTCCAAGTTTTCGTCGTGAGGCACTTGGCACACTTCTTGTCATGCTCCATCGTCTCGGGGTGGTAGGAGTGTTCCAAAGTGAGAATGTTCTTTTCAAGCTGTGCACACTCCGCCTTCACGCGCTCCACTTCCTTCATTTTCTTCTCGATCCCATCCTCCGTTTTTCGCAGAATTTCATCTCGGAGCTTCACCATTTTCTCGCACTGCTTGGCATACCGCACGGAAAAGCTGTTCATGCTC
This sequence comes from Callyntrura sp. NNG-2020, assembly GCA_027744055.1. Lineage (NCBI taxonomy): Eukaryota > Metazoa > Arthropoda > Collembola > Entomobryomorpha > Paronellidae > Callyntrura > Callyntrura sp. NNG-2020. The sequence goes on from JAHZNE010003537.1 coordinate 9,261, forward strand.
AGTTTCGAACCAAAGACAATGCTGTTGTACTTGGCGTCCAGGTTCCTCTTCTTAAAATATTTTTCGAGGGCGTCCACCCCCTCCAAACTCAAGATTCCACCAGCCCCACCCACCAGCATTTTCGAGAAAATGAACCAGTTTACCCCGGCGCCGTACTCGAGGAGTAAGGGATACTTCTGAACCGCAATCTGGTCCAGTTTTTTGTACAAGCTGAGTAAGGTTATCACCATGCGGGTGAAGGACACGGGGTCATGGCAGTGATGATTCCCATTCCCGGGGTAATAAGTGTGGCTGGTACTGCAGTACCGTTTGACGGCTCGCTCCGTGTACTTCACCAGGAGTTGGTAGATTTCCACACAGGTGATGTCCTTCGGGACCAGGGAGTTGGTCTCCCAGTTTTCCACGTTTTCCACGTCATGGAGCCACACCAGCTCGTCATCCAAGTGCTTGTCAGTTTTCTCCTTTTGCTGAGTCGTTTTGGCAAGCCCCCAATTAACTTCCGTCTTGCGTAATTTATCCCACGAGTTGGTTCTCCAAATTCCCAGGATATCATTTAGCCCGTCGTGATCCTCCTCCCGAATGGGTTGCAGAGAAGCCTTGGAGTACTCCTCGAGGAGAACCGCTTCATGATTTAAATCCTCCCGGAATTCGGTGAGGGATCGATCAATCACCTCGATTGTGTCAGGCCTATGGCACACGTCCATCCAGGGGATACTCATTTTGGAGTGGCACTCCTGAATAGTTTGATAAGCGTCCTTGAGAATATTTTGTAGAAGTCCCGCCAAAGCGTCATTTACTGTCATAACTTTGGGAGAGCTCATGTCAGTCAATTTTTTCGCCCGTTTTGCTACCTTCGCCAGCATTTGGTGCATTAGGTCCCCGTCGTTGGGAATCACTCTGGCTCGATAAGCACACAGTTTGTACATCAATCGGAATAAAATCATTTTGTACACCAGCTTCGCCACTTTTTCAGGCAATTCTTGTAAAAGACAGAGGTGGAGCACCACCTTGGCCGACATCCACAAACCAGAACGTCGGAAGGGTGTCACACAATTTCGCCATTCCACCGTATCTCGAACTTTCTTCGTGGTGGTTTGTGATTGTACTAAATCTGGATTCCCTGGACCTCCCGGAGAAACTGGAATCTCTCCGTGGGACAACATCCCCACGAGAAGCTCGGTTACCAGAAATGGTTCCGGTACTTCTCGACTTTCGCCAAAGTCCTGACCCCCTTTTTTAATCTTTGGAAGAGAGAGTTCATACTCGTTCAGCGTCAAATCCCGAATTTGAAGGAGAAACCAGGGCGAGCATAAAAGATCCGCATTTTCGGTGAAATCTACCGTCTGAGGATAAGATACCATCAAAGAGTCCACAGCGGACATCACATGTTCCGAAGGGAGAGAAGCTTGGAAAGTTTCGAGCTTGAAGGAAGAATGGTTGGCGTTGGTCTTGGTAAAAATGATGGTAGCGTTTTGACGTCGGATGTACAGCGGTAATTTCTGATTGATGGGTAGGTTCCAGAGAGTGTTCGAAATCGAGGAAGTAAACACGGTCTCAGTGCCATGCTCCATGAGTAATTGGAGACGCCGCCATTCCTTCATGGAAAAGATGGTTTTCCATTCAAAATCTCGATTGTAGCCGTTGAGTATATCCTCTGTGCTGTTGACGAGGGAAGTAAGAAGGTTTGCCTCAATTAGTTCCAGGTCAGATTGTGTCTTTTGAGGAGTTTTCTTGGGGAGGAAGATGTGCACCAAACCTTCCATTCGGAGATCATGCTGGCGTTCATTGAGAATGTGGTTGATGCATTCACTCTCGCTGAGGGAAACGAACTCTATTTTAACAAAGGGAAATTAATTTAATTAACAATTACTTAATTAACGCAGTTGATAATACAACGTGCTGTTTTCTCAAATTAGGGGCGT
>JAHZNE010003538.1:0-12090 GCA_027744055.1 Callyntrura sp. NNG-2020
TATTAAATCATATTGTCAAATGATGATGTGGTACAGGGTAGCACCCTGTCAAGTAATAAAACAAATAAGTAGCACTGAACATTAAAAATGGAAAATGTTGTATTTGGGTTAGACTCGAAGGAGAAACTACTCTTTGCCATTTTTACTACATATTTGAAGTTCTGTAGTAAAGGTCAAATAAGCAAAAAACGCAATCTCTTCCTTTACCCCGTCTACAACTTTGCTGGGATAATGCAATATATTTAAATTCTGCTAGAATCGCTAGAATAGTAAGAATATTTTGTTTACAGCATTCATCAAGTTACGTGGTATGGCAAGAGAAACACGATTTGAATTTTGATCTATGTGGCACCTACGCAGGCGTGGTGTACCTGCACCCCAATTATGAGCGGTGGTGGTCTATAAACTATAGTTGACTTTGAGCTTGGAGCACTTGGACTGGCGTCACATGCGCCAAAGTAAGAGTAAGCGTCCATAGGTGACCACTTATCAATTCCCGAAACAAAACTCAAAACACACGACAGCCATACGGAAGCGACGGATGGACATTTCTACAGACTAACGCATCGATATTCAAATATAGTGCTCTCTGTATTATACCAAGCTAATTAAAAATACAAGCAGTATAAATTGGCTGAAGTTTTACGATGCATATTCAGTAGTTGATCTTTTATCGTTCCAAAAACAAGTCAACTCTTTTTTTAAAATCAGCTACAGTCATATATTTCATAAATACCATGAAAAATCCAGAAATTCCTCTTGTTGATCTTGCGGCAGTTCAAGAAGTTGAGAATCCGCTTGAAAATGTGGAGTGGATATCTGCTGCAGAAAAAATTAGAGATGGAATGGGAGCAGTCGGGTTTCTGTACTTAATCAACCACGGAATCCCCCAAACTGTGGTCCGTACACAATTCGCATTCTATAGGATTTCTCAGACTTCCTATGCGTCATTAATTTTTATGTGAAAAGTGTAGAAAATAATTTGCTCGAAGTTCAGCTTTCGCGTTTCCAACATTTCTTGTTCATATTAAAATGTGCTTTCTCTTTTGTCTTTGATTAGATTTCAGAAGCATTTGAGCAAGGAGAAAAATTTTTCAGCTTACCTACCAAACGAAAGGAATTATACAAAAAAGATACAAGTGGGAATAAAATATTTTCTTACGAACAGTGCTCCGGTTACAATGCCCCTGGAAGTGAAAGGTAAAAAACACGATGTTTGACACCGTCAGCGTTTATACGTTTTTCCTTGCCAGGTGCAAATATAGAAGTGTATTTTCTAGAAAATAATCCTACGTATATTTTGTGTATGCGTTACTCTGCCGAAACCAGTCGACTGTAAGTAAGAATGACAGCGATTCTATTTAAATTGTTTTAGGAGTCGATAGTGCTACCGGTATCGCGTATTAAAATGAGCCTATTATAAACGTTAACTTTCTCTGAAACTACACGAAAAGGTATGACAGAGAGGCATTTCATTGGATTGGTTCATTAGCCAAGGTCTTTTTAGAACGGATGGGTTGAAGATTGAATCTGAGAGCCTTACAGTATACCAGCACAAATTCATTGATTAGGAATTTTAATCCATATAAATTCGTGCGCCCTTTTTATATGCTCCTCTTTCGTCGTCGTCTTTAAACGATTTTAGCTGTATTTGTAGCAGTTCTTTCAGCTTTCTATGCAAAAAAAGTATTAGCGAATGAGTTTTAGAATAAATATTTAGACATAATGTTTGTATATCTAGCCTTGCTACCGGAAGCCAAATATGAAATCAAAGAAGTGTACGATTGGACGAACAATAAAAACAGTAAAAACACAATTGTGGATGTGCCAGAATTTCAAGATAAAATGCAGCAATTACAAAGGGAATGTGAAAACTTAGTGAAAAAATTCTTTCGACTTCTGGCAATGGCTCTAAAATTAGATGACATTGACTTTTTCCTTCGTTGCTGCCAGCATTTTGATGAACCTTCAAAATATCAGGGTATGGACATAGGAAGAATAGTCCATTATCCGCCAATTCCGCAGAATGACACAAAAAGCCATGCTGTCCGATGTGGCGAACATTCCGACTATCTTTTACTCACTCTTTTATTTCAGGATAGTATTGGAGGCCTTGAGGTTATGTTGCTATTTTACAGCTTTATGTTATAAAAAACGCGATACGTGAGTTGACATTTTCTGATGTTGCTTTTGTTGAATTATTCCTGTTTATAAAGAAAAACAAAATATTGATTGTGTAGGTAAAAACGGTTGATGGAGAATGGGTGTCTGCAGTGCCAATTCCAGACACCATATTAGTAAATACAGGAGATTTAATAGAGTTCTGGACTTGTGGAATTTTTCCAGCGACAGTGAGTTGTCTTTCATTTTATGGCATGAATACAGTAGGCAGAAACACATTTGCACGTTGGATGCTACATTGAATAACATTATACTAATAATTATATGCTGAACAATGCTGAAAACAGCTACACAGAGTGGTTATACCAGCAATAGACGACAAAAAACGAAACAAATCGAGATACTCCTTGGCATTTTTCTGTGGCCCGGACTATGGCACTGTGATCACCCCGATGATGAATTTAAAGAAAAAGCAAGCAGAAATAGACAGATTGGAAAAGAATGGAAAAACTTATGCAAACAAATGTATCACTGCATACGACCATATAGTGGGGCGACTTGCAAAGCAATACGGACTGGAAAAATGGGAATAATGAGAAACGAGAAACTCAAATGAGTGCGTACCTAACAGATAAGTATACGTTCGATAGAATATGTGCATTTTCAAAAAATGTGTAGAAAACTAACAACAGTCCGAGAGCAGTAATATTACGACAAGACATATTGACAAAACAACCTTCAACATGACAGACAAAGCCTCTTAAGGAAACTTTTGACTAATAGATAGCGTGCAAGAACAAATTATATTTAATGCACGCTGACTGTTGACCATTTGACATTCTCTCTTAAAATAAGTATGGTACATAATATTACACCTTTATACATTTCAAATTAGTTATCTTATTAGTAATTTTTATAAAGTTGTCTGCATCGACATATATAATACTGTTGTACTATGATAAAAACCTGAAGCGGTTCTGAATTAAAATAATAAAAAAAATACCATAATTTACAGTTTCCTGTTTTGTAAAAAAAAATCTGCTAAATGGAATCAAATGTGAGGAAACCAAATTGCAGAATAATATTATTTTTCTTGATTCTCAATTCGATGCACAATATATCGTGCGCTAATATACCAAAGATTTTTGGTTACGTGTTTAAGTTTACTTTTTTGCAACTAAAATGAGCCTACTACATTATTTCTCTGTTGCGGTTAGAGCTACTACTTAATCAAAATCTTAATAGTTTTTTTGTGAAGACATCCCAATTGTTACGCAGCTTCATACATCTCTGATGCAGTTATATTTCATAACAATATTTACAATATATACCCAGCTAAGTTTTTATTTCTTCAACCTACGGATTTAAGGTTGGCTGACGCATTTAAAGCAATATTACACTATTGCGTATATAAAGTATCCTATTCCTGTTGCAAATTCTTCGATTTCCCATGCATGCCATATTCCATTAAAATCATCTTGTCATGTTGGCTCGGTGTATATAGTTGGTAGCAACTTCTTATAAACGTGCATTCGTTGGTTGTAGCCAGGCATGAGAATTTTGATCATGACGTTTAAAAAAAATTGTAACGAGCTTTATATTCGCTTTTGTTTCACGCATTTAAATTAAATATGCACGTATCTACCTGCATATCCAAGTTCGTTACTATCCCTGTCCAAGCTCAAAGAATAAATAAATACATCTGATTCGACAAGAAATTCTCACAGTTTTAGTGGAAACGTAGAGAAGTGTGTGCGTGTGCTGGTATGTGTGTATAGTTTCCTTTTCACAGAGATAAAATATGCTTGATCTAGACTTGACTTGTGAGTTTTCGTAGTAGTAAAAGAGAAGATTCTTCCAATGAGTGCACTGGAGTGGTCTGGTTTGTTTGCTCAAGGTCTTTCAAGAGCGTTGCGCAAAATATAATGCGCTGAATGCTACAGTTTTATGTTTGACTTCTCAAAAACTTGGGGGGAAACTCAACTTATTTGTTTTTTAGTTGTAATTCTACATAACTAGACTTAAGTGATGGGGTACTTGGAATACTTTATTATTACCACAGAGTATGGTGTACGGTTTCGAGAGTAGAGTATATTAAAACTATTTTACAATGAGGCAGTTACTATTTTCTGGAGAATGCTGGCATTAGCTAAGAGCTGTAAATTTAAGGTAAACAGTGTTTAAATTAAATCCTTAATTCCTAATCAAAATAATTACAGCTTGAGGTTGGTGCTATATGTAACTTGACTCATAACTACTACTAAGAAAGAAGTAAGATTTTGTTTGTTTGGCATGTGTGAAAATTCCAGGTTTTGCCGTGGTCGTGCACTCTATTGGTACTTCTTAATACAATGAAATTTGTGTATACCCGGACAATTTTCAACGAGTTAATTCCCAGTGATCCTTCCTGTCCGCAAAAAGGTGAACATGGATGTATTTGTGCTGGAAACGTGGATTGCAATCAAACAGCATTTTTGGAATGCATCGATGGAAAGGTACAAATTTCAAAATGTAGCATTGTGGTGACGTGTGGAGAGGTACTAACTCTACATGTATTTTATTCTGAAATTTATCAATGTTACTCGATAGTGTATCTGTGAGTTTTCGCTCCACCGAATATTTGACGACAGCTTGGGGAAATGCGTGTCCCTGGTCAATAGCTACTGCGGTAGTGGCTGGGCCCCGGAATGTATCCGAAATTCGGAGTGTGAAGGCGGGCGTTGTAGGTGTCGCGAAGGTTTAAGCAAAACTTCCCATAATCGCTGTGCCATAAACTTTGGAGAGGAGTGCGGTCCCCGACAATGCAACTCTGACAGAGGCTTGGCCTGTAAGGAAGGACGATGTCAATGCGTGGATTCTGCCTATGTTTACTCTGCCATCCACACGGTTTGCATTGACCCTGAAGCGGTAGTGAGAGACTTCTTTCAACAACTTACCCAAAATATAATTCAAGGAATTTTTAATTTTAAACTGAGGCGAGCAGTGGATGCTATCACGCTACCCTTTAGACTTGTGAGGCGGCTCGCTCTTGGTCCGCTTGCAGCATTATAAAGAATGAGTCAAAGTAATGAATGAATGGCATGCTCCAGTGCGGTTAGTTTTGTAGTAATATAAACGCTCTAACTTCATAGGTGCCTTTTCCGCTGTAAAAAGTACACAATATGCGTACCACTGCTTAAACAAATACATTTTTATGATTAATAAAGTTGTTAATGTGTGTAAAACAAGTATGTGTAATGATTGCGCCTGGGTTGTGACAACAAAGAGGAGAGCTGAGAACTGCTTTTCATAGGCATAATTTAAAAAATCACAATATTTTATCTTTCTATTAATAATACAGTGCTTTATTCGACCTCGAAACAGGTTCAAATTCAGTCAACTTGTCAATATACATTGACATTGGGTATCCGTAGTCCCGTCCCTTCAATGTCTATATCAAGTACAACGGCCAACTAGGCACGGTATACGTAGTGGCAGTGGCATATGTGGCAAGGCAATTGGTACATGGCAGTGACACAAAATGTTTTTATTTTGGTGTGTAGTTTTGGCTGAAGATTGGTTAGACTTGCAGAATAGTTTCAGACACTGATGATGCGATAGTAGAAATGAAAAATGTGTTGCTAGTACTGGTTTTGTCTCCCTTTACCCTGATACACCAACTGAGGCAGACGGTATATCAATAACGAAATATGGAACTATATGGGGCACTCAAAAGCGCCACAACAGAGCCACATACTTAATTATGGCATGCCATTAAAAAGGATGTTAGCAATCATTTAACCCTTTGACTACATAAAGTTATGACATAAACAACGCATACCGCTTAATCTCCAAGTTCAATTGTTATTATTTTCATGTTTTATGCGACTACTGCTACATTTCTCCTTCCTTTACCCAAAATATTGTCCAATGTTCCAGGACACCATATATGATGTACAAAATTCATCTGCATTGGCATTTACGTGGAGAAGGACTATTTGGGAGACGCTCTGTAAAAAAGTTGAACAATATAATTAAGTTGGTGCTGGCAGTCTCATTTAAGCGTGTGCAGTCAACCTGCTTAAAAAAATGTCGGAGCCCTCAAGACATTTTAGGTTCTTCGTTTTAATTGTCTTATTTCTAGTGATAACATGTGTTGTTCCGCAAAGGTTTGTAAGTTCAATTTTACGACTGTCATTAGTCGTACTTAGTCCTTAGTCGTTGTACATCTAAAAAATTAATTGGCTTAGATAATGGAAAATTATTCTAGCGTGAATTTAATTTAACTGATTCTGGCATTTTTAAAGAAACACAGGACAGCAACAGCCCAGACAGGACAACAGTCCGACCAGTTTTGAGAAACAAGCGCTTGAGAGATTATTTAAAAATAATCCTCAATATGACTCTCTAGTCCGACCTACTGTTAAAAATACTTCCGGTAAAAGTTTGTATACGTAAAAGTTTTACATTTGAATTGCAACATTTTTATTTAATTTACAAATGTCATGTTCCAGAGCCCATTGAAGTCAGTGTTCACGTGGCAGTGCGCAGTATTGAATTTTTGGAGCCACTTAAAAATGTATAGCGTTAAAAATAACATTCCATACAACATTTAAAAAAATACAAACGCATAATTTCTATCTATCTTTGAACGTTAGGAATACAAAGCACACATGTTAATATCTCAAGAGTGGGAAGACAGCAGGTTATCTTATGCTCAATTAAATCCACCAAGTAAGAAATAAATAAGGAATTCCAAAATAGCATTTAGACTCAAACGACGCACGTTTTAATGTGACGCTGAATCATAATAATACAGAACGCTTACGCTACTTGACTGTTTTGGACACTAGCCAGCTATGGAAGCCAGGTGTGTCTTTTCTAAACGAAAAATCAGTCTCAAGAACTTCATCTGGTCAACAGGAGCACAGCTTTGCTCGGATTTACCCTAATGGAAAAGTATCGTTTGTATTGAGGTAGTAATGCAGAAAAGTTCACGTTTCATCAATGTAATGCAATCTGAAACTTTCTGCAAAAAAATTAATTTACTTACATGTAACTTCATGAATTAGAGTAACCGCGATACTATCTTGTCCCGTCAATATTCGACTTTTTCCATTTGATTCTCAAAAATGTCCGTTGAAAATGGCAAGTGGTTAGTAATCTCTCTCGGTTCATCATTCCAATTTCATTAATGTAATATGTATGTGCGCTCGTGCATAAAAGATGTATTTTTATTGTAATGAAAACAGCGGCGTATTCGAGGGAGGACGTCATTCTAAAATGGAAGAATCCGGGAAGCCCCATCGATGTAAACCAAGATTTTGCTTTGATGCCTGGCATGGCCTACCATTCTGTTACAAATGATGTGTCAGACACACAAACTGAAACAGGTCTAGTTGATGAAATGGAATATGTATAAAATGTTATCTTTTCCTTACAAATAAACTACTCATCTATGCGAGTGTACAAGTGACAAACCCATTTCACTTGCAAATGAGTTTTTTGCGTTATTTAAGGAAGTCGCCTGAAGCCCATTGAAGATTAGAATTTCAAAATGTTTTGTTGATGGTTACCTAACAGGAGTGTACAGCTGCCTAATCGGTGGATTCATTTTTAACAGACTAAGAGGGCACTACTGGAAACAGCTCTATATCCCCTGTACATGCTTGGTTTTCCTTGGTTGGATTGCAAATTTATTAGACGCTACCGGAATACCTGGCATTGTGCGAGTTCTCCTTGTCGGAATCACTTGGACGATTGCCTACATGAAAATATCCGAATTTCATCATGTTATGCCTAAAGTTGCTTACTCCACGGCCTTCGATGTTTGGACTGGAATGTGTATTGCTTTCATTTTTGTATCTGTTGTTGTGATGATATTATCTACCTACATGGCTAATCATGGACATACCAAGACCATCCCTATTGAACGCATTCAAGCGTTAGAGGCTAGAAAAAGGTTGGGTGAAATATCAGCACAGTATGCCATGCAACAAAGCACTGGCTGCTTGTCCGCATCTTTTGTCTTGGATCGTATTATCCTTTTTGCCTATCCAATCTTGTTCACTGCTTTTGCACTGGGTTACTTCACTGTTTACTTGAAAGTGGCACGAATTGGATTAGAGGAACTCAAAGATTAAGTTCTGCAGAACGAATGAATAATGGTAATAGTAATAATATTTACATCTCCCTAAAATCTAGTTATACTTACAACATTTTTAAAAGTTCAATTTCAAAAAATAAACGAATCACAAAAAAGTACAACATTATTTGTGTATATATTATATATTTTATTCATGAAACGGTTAGTACAAAACAAATTGATTATATGCATATACAAACCACCAATTCATCTTACATTTGCGCATCATTACAATTTACAATCAACAATTTATTTAGCTACACTTTATATTCATTTCTAAAAAAAAGCGAAGGAAAATTCATCAAATACTTGCAATACCAATGATGATTCTACCTTCAGTTCACTCAAATTCAAACCCACAAAGTAAAAGTTTGCGTCTAATTTAATGCATCAAGTATTTTTATTACTATTGCCTATCTAGAATTAATGTTACTACAAATACAGGCTTTTACGCCATTGCTGCAGAAGACAATAAATTAAAACAGCCAAAAACTCACGCAGTACCATTATTGTAGAAATCCCAGCGTGTTTTGTTAGGAAGAAAAAGAGTACACAGGCCAGTAAAAAATCATGAAAGCTATGAATGCAGCTGGAAAGGCTATACGGGATACCCCGTCGATTTTTTCTTCCAATGATTTAAAGCTCGAAACGTACTTTTGAGTAGCATTTACAGCCCTTTGTTGATATTTTAACATGGTTCCTGTCCCTTGCTTGTGTTCCTTGTCGTCATTACCAGGAATCGTGTCCTTCAGCGGAATTTCTTGTTCTTCGTCGCCGCCACCGAGCTGTATACGGTCTTCATCCGCCCCAGCTCCGTCGTTAATCTTTAAATTGCTGCTTGTCACGTTTTGTTGCTCCTCACGTCGTCTGGTGATGTATTGAACTACGATAAACTCAACTAGAGCAGCCAGCACAAATGTAAGACACATTCCCGTCCACACGTCCACTGCCTTTAATTCGGTAAACAGTTTTCCATTTCAGTATAGTCTTTGAGCAATGAGATTGTAATGTTAGAAGTATACGGACCTTTGTATAGCCGGTGGACGGAAAAGCCTTATTAACATCTGCAGTTTGGATGGCGAGAACGAGCAGAGTTAAAACTAGCAACACCATGCGTGCCGTTGTGGCTTTTATGTCAACCCAGAACGAGAGGCATGATACAATAAACATCATCAAGCAGGGAATGTACACATTTACCAAGTAAGGCGAGAAATACCGTTTAAAAGTGACATCTGCTCTTAGACAACTATAGTTTCCTGAAAACAATATTTATTTATGAGCCAATGCGTCACTACAATATAGAATACGATTACTTTTTCCATTTCCCTATACAAACCTGTTGATGTTTTGGAATCACAATTCACTGTGACAATCCCTTCCAAACTGTGGGTATGCAAATTGAGATTTGGCATTATTTGTACGGCATTGTCTCCTTCCCAATTGTACATAACATCACTTGTCGTGTAGCCGTCTGAATATAACAGATTAGTTCCCCATTAACTACACAAATTATCTACAACTCATCCGCAAAATGTAAAAACAGCAACTTACAGCTAGCAAATCGTATCGGACAAGTCTGTTTGTCAAATGGGAAGTTTTTAAAGTTCATCGGACAGGACAACTTTAAAGAGATTCTTTAAATGAAGCGAAACAAAACCACAACCACGGTAAAGCCTCCAACCACCTTAATGCATGCTCAAAAATGTTCAATTGACCAGCCATAAAAAGGTATAAAAACATACCGGGCACTATGCAAGATTTCTCCATTAGGTGACAGTCTCACAAACTCATTCCTAACCATAACGTTGTGATAATTCCCCTCCTTTTCATTACTGAAGAAAGTATCGGGTCGCCAAATTAAATTTTCGGGATTAATCAAATTCAGATATTTGATGTCACCTACAAAATGAAAGCACATGTATTACATCACCAGTGCATACTTCTTTATACTGAACATGGTAGATGCAAATGGGACTAAGTACAAACCAGTCCTCCAGATTAGACGATCGTCTCTCCATTTCTGACGATATGTTAACTGAACGTCAAATTCCTAAAGAAAATTATACAAATACTTCACTACACCGTTTTACAATGGAATCAATAGCTACTTAAATACTTTCATTCAATCCTCACGTTGTTTATTTCGTCCAGTTTGCTTACACTTCTTAAGAACATGTTCACTTTTACATACACTAGTCATTAAATTACAAGAAAATATTAAATTCAAGTACATACACCTTGCATAAAGCTTGATTTAAAATATTACCGCTGTCCACATAATTTCAAATAAAAATTGTGAAATACCTGGAGCATTGCCGGTAGTAATTGGTCTCACCCGTTTATCATATTGGGTATCAAAGAGTCGTTTCATTAACTCTTGCTCTGGAATTTTAGCCTGAGAATCACTGTCACAATCAAACAAAATCATGTTTAGATGTATGAACGTTACCAGAATAATTAAATCAGAGGTTGGACAGTCGTATTTGATAAAAATACATGTTGACTTTGACTTACACATGGTGAACCATAAAAATAACTATTAGAAGCACAAACTTTCCCACTTTACGATCCATGTTTCCTCTCATTTCCACACCGGATTTCATGCATAGACACACTTATGCTTTCATTTTATCTAAAAAGTTAGAAACTAGTGCAAAATGTGGAAAAGTAAACTTGACATTTGTTTGAAGTTTAATTCAGTCTACTTGTCGTGGTCACCAGGATCGTGCTAACCAGCATTAAACTAAAATCTTATGCAAGTATTGCCTTACACACGCTAAGGATTCCTAAAAGCACATTTCCACTTCACTTTTGTCACAGGGTGCTCTTTTCAAGTCTCTGCAACTGCACGAGATATGCAACGCTGGAATATCTTGGGAGGTATGTTTTGTCACTGCGAAAGTCTAATAAAAAACGCGTTCAATATGCTTTATATCTATGTACATCATCATTTCAGTTTAGGGCTACTGTCTTTATAAGATGACTTGATTTAAACACGTCTAATGTACACATATGCTTTTTAACGCGACACTTCTGAAGCCATATAATGATAATAAAGACATTTCATTTTGAATTTTGCGTAAGCAAGGGTCTATCTGTGTAGCTGTTTTCATCCGTAACACGATGCGAGAAACAGCCAAACATAAAACTAACATTGTCATATGGTCATAAAGTCATGTAGCACTGAAATGTGGCAGTAATGTAATGTGGAGGAGTGAAAAGTATAAATGTTCAAATATGCAGACATGGTGTTCTCATACAACAACTGTAAACTGAAAACTTTCCGCTGACTTATTGATCTTAATATGACAATGTCTGCGCGACACAAAATGAAGTCATATTTATGATCACTACCGCACGAGTCGCCCTTTGTAATTCTGCATGGGAATGGGAATGAAAGATGAAAGAGACTGTTTCAGCTCATGCACTTTTGAACATAAATTTAAATTGTCATGTGTGCGCGTTTGTAATATTAATTTTACTGCTGCAGCTGCATGCTAAAGAGGATACTTTCTATGCTTCAAATCCCTGCCCATTGACCAAACTTAGTCCTCTCATCACTGTACACCAATATAGATGTAATGTTACGCAACGCTTTGAAGATTTTGAAACATGAGTTTTATCCTTCATGAACATATAATAGAATCTAAATCAAGGACGGAGAGATAAAAAACCTGTAAAAAATAAACAGGTGTGTGAATTGAATAAATGGAACTGAATCTTTTATTATCGAATAATTTTGAAAATTATTTTTCGCGTTCACCCGAGATGCTTACAGACGGACGGACGGGTGGACAGATTGATCAGGGCGAATACAGAAAGGTTATACTACCACCGTAAATCAT